>JAWQUT010000874.1:124963-136337 GCA_033807755.1 Ellobium chinense
GAGGGAGGGGAGATAAGCAAGGAAGGGTGGGAAGAAGCCGGACCGACGTCCATTTTTTTATTGTCTTGCTGCTGTAGCAGATTTTGCCCCAATTAAGAACTTCTTACAGCCGCATCATTCACCGCGCGAATTCTAAATCTGCACAAAATACTACTTCAATATTTATAATCACACAAACTGGTCGACCCGTGAATCGTTCGGTACAAAGACCAGCCTCAGATTCAGAACAGTTGAGTATCGGAATTACTTTCGACACTGGTTTGTTTGATAGTTGTTGTTACTAGTATACTTTATAACAGGTTCTTGGTGTGATATAGTATTCCAGAAGTTTTGCTCAACGAGTGCACTGTTATTGCTGTTGCTGTTGTTGTTTTTTGGGACCTTCCAACACCAATCTGTTACGTACTTCCCAACCTTAACGCACGGCCGACGGTCATTAAGTTCAAAATCATCAATAACAACATCGAAAATGTCAGGTATCGAAAGCACCGATACTCTGAAATGATTCTGCCCATCACTAAGATGTACTGTATACATGTAAAAACATCTGATAAAGCTCTCATTTATCTTTCTTTTCCCCATTCTTGCCCCCCTCCCCACCCATCCACAAACACACATACAAATATAATAATAATATAATAATAAAGTTCATTTATATAGCGCCAATTCCCCACTTGGTGGGCCCTTGGCGCTTTACAATCGCACTTTTACACCCCTGCATACGTAACAGTATCTGACAATATAAAACATGATAAAGATACTACATATGAACAGTAAAGTTAAGTTGACAATCAACCACAGACATTCAGGTACTTCATGAACAGAAATGTTTTTAAATCTGTTTGAAAGCTTTGAAGAGTCTTTTTTGCTTTAATTTCTTCAGGGAGCTCATTCCATATATACATTCATACACAACCTCACACATTCCATCACTTGTATTATAAGTTTGTAGATATCAAAATTGATTCCCGAAACATCATACATCCGGTTAGTTTAGAAAGTTCTAGATTCACTCCAGAGTGTATATAAATACTCCAGTCATATCTTACTTCCTGGTCCCTTCCTCGGATTGGGATAACAGGATTCTTTTATAGCGATGACTGAAATAGCCAGACATATTCACGTACTGCGGTATTCTGCACTTGAACTAATGTGTATTATGACTTATCGCTTTCATTCAGCGGATCATTGATCACATAAAGGCCTGGGCAACATCTTCCTCTTCCTTCTCCATCCACAGCACAGTAACAACAACAACAACAACAACAACAACAACAACAACAACAACAACAATGGCAACAGTAGAAGCAGCAACCACTCCAACTAAAATGCATATTTGTGGTATAAGCGGATTCGTTTTGCAGCCGTCCAATATTGTACATCGTAAATAAGTCAGTTTTCAAGCAATTTAGAATAAACTCAAGTTTTAGTCAAGTAAAATGGACGAAACACATGAGCTTCTTATGAGTTTTAACATTTTCTCTTATATTTCTTCGCCTGGTAATCAACTTCTTGAACGTTTTCAATATGCCTTGGACTTCAGGCATGCTCTGCAATAACAACTTCGTAAGACACTTTTGTCGCGATATGAATGAAATCATTATCTCGTGTCTCGTGATAATATACACACTCATCTCTGACAACACTATCTACTTAGCTGTACAATGTAGAAGGTTAAACCCCCAACTATCCTCTCTTCAAAACAAACATCCTTTTGTTGTGTTTTTTTTCAGAGATATTCTACTTGACCAAGACTATGTGGCTGACAAACCGCTATGACAACTTGTCAAAACGTATAAGACAAGGATGAGAAAGCAGATAACATGCAGGAAAGACCAGGACAATAATCTCTGAAGAGGTTTTTGACCTGTAAACAGGATCTGTGAGTGATATTTACTGTCATATCTCCAGGCTACAGAAACACAGTCAGACCTCAGATACTCGAACGCTTGAGCACCAATCCACACTGTTTGTTTATGAGCTGCTAGAGAAAGGGAATAAAGATTCATATCGAAGAAGTTTTTTTTTTTGTTTTTTGTTTTTGTCAAGCTGCACATCACACAGGGTTACTCTTGGTTATGACTAGTATCAATGAAACAAGTCAACAGCTACTGTACAGTTACGGCAGTGTGTTCTGGGGAAGACATTCTCCCCTTGCCATAAATTTGAGAAAGGATTTGTCACGATTTAGAGGAATTTCACGGTTTTTATAAGTGATGCACACTTTGAAGTGCAAGAAAGATCGGCGCGTGCATAGTGTATTTTATTTAAGAGTACTTGAAAAAAAAAAATGAAATTCTAGAGGCGAATCGCGCGATCGTGCAGTCTGGAAAAAACACTGCAGTCAGGGCGTGGTTATGTACTGTCACATATTGATTCGCCACACTCTATGAAATATTACTGTGTCTGTCCTCTGACCATAGTCTGGCTGTGACAAGCAGTAACATGCGCAATGCGGTGGTTTATTACAGTGGTAGGATAGAAAGACAAACTCGCTCAGTGTAAAAGCCGGATGACAATTTCTCTTGGTGATGTGTCTGAGTCAGTATCGATTGTGAGTACCCTCGATACTGCCCCTTTGCCTGAACACTTGCTTCAACAGCTGGTTGTATCATTGCTATCGATACTACCATTTTGTTCCATTTTATTCCACTATTTCAGAAGTAAGGAGTCAGCAGACGCAAACAGATGCTCACACAAGGTAGTATAAAGCGGGAAGTGCTGACAAATGCAGAGAGAAAATGGAAGAAGGAAAGAAAATGATGTGGTGGGAATCGAACCCGCGACCTCTGCGTCGGCCCATCGCCTTGCCGTCAGTTTGGAATAAGGTAGATGTCTATACACGACCACGCCGTCACTCCAAAAAAGGTGGCTTAGTGGCCGGGGTCTTTCCCGAAGCCGAACAGAAGACTAGCAGTCATAGCGCTAAGCACGAGACTCACACACACCACAAGCTTCCCCGCCTCCCTCTTCAACCAAAGGCCGCTGAGCTTCATTTGGTAACTCAGCAAGACAAACACACTACAGTATTTCAGTTATGCTCGTTTCAGACGCAAATGTTAATATGTTCTCGAGTCTCCTAGCAACGCTAAATCATGGTTTAAGCCAATGAAAACGTTTCTGTATTTAACGTTTCAAATACCCACCAAGCAACTTTATCTTTGACCTTTGACTTCAGTAGTTTGTCCGAATCCGATCTTGTCGAATTATCGTGACGTTTCAGTATCGATCTGGATTATCGGCGATACTCGAGTCAGGTCTGGTGTACTTGGTAGATGTTAAAAAATATCGGTTGAGGAACAACCCTGTTCTTTTAAAAATTATTTTGCGTGTGAGCAAAGCGATTCGTCTTCAATTTCAAACCAGATCTGCTCTCCGTATTGCAGTCCGTTTCATATGACGAGGGTTTGGCAAACACGCCAAGGTAGGAAGATAGGAGGTTATTCTCGTACTGGGAGAGAAGGGAATGAGATATGAAAGGAAAGAGTGGAGAGGAGAAAGATTAGAAAGAATGCAAGAAGTGGAGAGGAGAAGAGAAATCAAACGGCGAGAGGCAGAAGAAACATGCATAGAGACTGAAGAGGAAAGATAGGAGGAGAGGAAAAAAAATATAACCGACAAGAGATGGGAAGACAGGAAAGGTGAGACTGGAACTGGAAAAATGGGTGGGGAAGGTCAAGATGAGAAAGTGAGACAGAAGAGTAACAGGGAGAGAGGGGTAATAAGAGGAGAGAGCAAAATATGAAGAGATGAAGAGGACGGAAGTAAAAGAGAGAAAGAGAATGAAGATAAATACGGGTTTGGGGTCGGGTTGAAAGCAAATAGGCAACAGACTCACAGATATTTCAAATGACGGATGAAAGTAATAACTGTTATTCCTAATATTGGTGTTTGGCTTTAAGGAGTCTTAACTCACTCCAGTCTACACATACTAGAGTAAGGCAGGTCGTTGCAATAGGGATCTGCCTGAGCTAGGGGTCACTCATTTGGCTTTCTTGTAGCCTGATGGCAATCTTGGTGGAGAAAACAAACAATAGATTTCAACTTCTCTATTCACATGCAAGATCGCACACGGCATCAGGCTAACAGAAAGTGAAACGAATGACCCCTGACGCAGACACAGCCTTGTCACAACGACCTGCCTGTACTCTATAAATCATTTCCTGTCACCTCTTCGAGTCACAAGTTAAACCAGGAGGAAAGTTACATGATACTAGATAATCCCACACAATCCAACAGAATAATGGTGTCAAGTTCTAGACAGGTAAGCACCACTAAAGACGGTAAGAGTTCACCGGTAGACTCATACATTTTAATCACACTCAAGATTCAGGAAGTTTTGTGTAAATTTCGATTAGAGAGCTTTATACCTCCCCCTTTCCTCCTCAGGCTATATTTATCATATCTCCAATTCATATAAAATGGCGTCATCCTGGTATCAAGCGCGACAAAGTCATTATGTTTCCTCTTACTTTCGATTAATAGCATTTGTCGTTAAATTCACTACCAATTACCGATTACTGGACAAAGAAGAGAAATGACCAACTATTTTTGAAAAGCTGACCACGATATCATCGTTTCACCCCCCCCCCCCCCNTCCCCCAATTTCTTGCTTACAGAGAAGAGAGAACAAATTTAAATTCAGCTAACCACATCATCAATAGGTACGATCTTGTTTCTGTCGACAATTAGTTGTATTCGGGAAACTAGATCACATGGAAACTTCTGTATCAGCTTGTTCTGAATTGTACACCCGTTTTGATGTCAATGTTGGAATTCATTTAGGGTCAGAAAAATTTGACGAAGTGTTTTTTTAAGGAGAAGGAGGGGAATTTATATCTATACTTGTATTATCCATCAACTTCCTGTTGACACAAGTCTAGCAGAATATGGAAATAGAGCATTCTGTACGAGAAGGTAGGGGATGAGTGGACACACAGAGATGCTGACAGAAGGGTGAGGTAAAGGGCAGAATGTTCAAGAGGACAAATGCAGAGAGAATATGGAAGAAGGAAAGACTGTGATGTGGCGGGAATCAAGCACACAACCTCTGTGCTGGCATCCATTGCCTCGCCATCAGTTTGGAATTAGGGTGTATGTACATGACCACGGCCTCTAGTAGCTGACAGCTACAATGTAGAGGTACTGGGGTCGATACCTGCCACTTTAACTTTCTTTTCTTCTTCCATTTTCTCTCTGTATTTTTCTTCTTAAGTGCTTCCTCCTTTACCCATTCCTTTGTGGACATATGTTCTCTCCCTACTTCATGACAGCTGCAGTTCTTTCAAGGCGCCGTTAGTTGTTCTTCATAGTTATGAAACAATAGTATCTTTCATTCTAACTTTAAAGAGGANATCAGGGAGATGTATGTACATAGCCACAGTCTCTAGTAGCCGACATTTAAAATGTAGAGGTACTGGATTCGATACCTGCCACTTTACTTTCTTTTCTTCTTCCATTTTCTCTCTGTATTTTTCTTCTTAAGTGCTTCCTCCTTTACCCATTCCTTTGTGGACATATGTTCTCTCCCTACTTCATGACAGCTGCAGTTCTTTCAAGGCGCCGTTAGTTGTTCTTCATAGTTATGAAACAATAGTATCTTTCATTCTAACTTCAAAGAGGAATGGCTGAACTAGTGGCCAAGAGGAACAACAGGGAGAGCAATGTTCAAACACAAAATGAGTAAACCAGACCCACCAGATGACACCAATGTACAAGAAAGGAAAGAACAAGCTGCTGTATATCTCTTCTCCACAATACCTATGTTCAACTGAACCATCAGCTTAACAGAGTGCAACCACAAACACCACCAAGATACTTCCTGTGCTCGTACCCCTGAGACCATCACCATTTCCACCGACCAAACTGGCTGACCTGACACATCTTCTCCTTCCTTCCTTCCATCCTAGACTTGCACAATACACTGTTCCCAGCCCTCACAAAAATTCTGTTTGTAATTTCATACCAAACCTTCATAACCAAAGTCAACCTACACATAAGTTTAATTAAAAAAAAAAATTAAAAGGAAATATGTGATAGACCTATCCCTAGATGAAAGCTTCAGATCTTCTAGAAGGTCAACATACAGTCGACTTCAGTGGCAATGTGTCAAGTCTACATACTCCCAATCTGCTACACGCCATAACTTCTGTATACAGATTACATGGTTTTGCTATTTCTATTTAAAATCACAAAATCTTTGTAACTGCAACTTTTTTCATGTTCTCAGAAGAAGTTGGAACAAAGTAAACTTTCACGTCACACTGAGCAAGATAAGGTGATCCTGGATGAACTATCACAGTTCCAACTTGGTGCTACACGGAGTTTAATTGAGATATCAGAGGCTCAAGATAAATATTTACAACCCTGAAATACGTGTACATTAACTTCTGCAGTTCATAAACTCTAAGTTCCGGATTCATAGATGAATAATAATAAATATTTTAAAACTGATGATTTCTTACCCAGAATCTGGCTGGGCAGGTTTAACTGTGGGTTGAGGGGCATCTTCTGTAAAGCAAAAACAAAACCAAAAAAATGTTTTTATGGTTACATATAACAACATCTGTGAAAAATGACATCAAAGCTGGCTTCGCCCAAGCCAGTCTTTTACTCTCAATCAATCTCTTTATATATAACACAGGATCTAAGTTTCATGCCCACAAAGTTTTTGGATCAAATGACATCTTTTTACGACATAATTTTAACAACAATAGCAGCAACAACAAAGTCTGTACAATTGCTCCTCAGTAATCAGCTAGCATGAATAAAAAAGATTTCATGTCATACTTATTTCCCGTGATGCAGACATTCCATAACAGATGCTGTTATATTATACTTCAACCTGGTCTAGAGACCATTTCCATTACCATGACCGTCTGCCATTATGTCCGGGTTTAGGAATGATTCTTCCTATTTCCTTTATATCTGACCTCCATATAGTCTAGTGAACATCGATCTAACAAGTACTTAACCTTCTTTTCTCATATCCCATTTTACATATAAGTATAAGGCAGTCATTACTTGGCAAATCTAAAGCATCAATCATTTTGCAGATCATCGTAGGATTAGAAACGGTTTTCTTTCCAGTTTATATGTAACTGGGTGGAAAGGCAGTATAGCGTATAGCGGAGTATTCTTTCTCTTATGTATAAGGGGGAGGAAGGTGAGCTTAGTCTGATAAATTTTTCAGATATTACATATTATTTTAAAGAAGTGTGTCACCAGGGATTTTACCAGATTACTTTGAATGATCAATTTTGAGAAGAAGGGCCGAAAAAACCTACGCTAGAAAATTTCTATCCCTGCCGGGGATCGAACCAGGGTCTCTCAGCTTGCAAGTCTGAACGTGTTACCACTACACTACAGGGACGCTAACTTAACAGCAATATCATTCTTAAATACCTACTGCCTGAATCGGTCCCTAACTTCCACGTGCGAACCTAGTGTTCACCCGTGACCCTAACACACTTCCCGACTGCTCACATATACTATAAAATTACTTTTGTTTGAAGGGCCCAGCTGCAAGCTCAATCAAAGTATAAAAACTTGAAACTAGAAGGAAAGCTGTCCTCTAGGCCTTGATCATAAAATCAAACTATATAAGGCAAAAAGATAAACACTTGCCATGGAATCTCAGTATTACGCGCCTATTTAATAAGAATAATCTGTTACAAAGTATGAATTTCTCATCCACAGATTCATTATTATTCTATCATTCATTATTCAGATGGACTCCGATATCAGGTATATTGCATCTCCAAAATAAGTATACCTTTTTCTGTGCACCAAGGGCATACTTTAAGAATAACCCTCTAGATGTTAGACCTACATAGAAATTAGGAAGCATAAAGATTTATTGCACCAAAACAATGTTAAGTCAACACAACACTATCTACCACTATGAATGACTCACGTTTTGAAACTTCTTCAGTCTTCCTGAAGCACAACCGTTTTTTATGGCGAAGGACGATTATCACAACTCCACCAATGATGATAATGACAACAACAGGGATAGTGATTCCAAGGATCAGACCAAGATCATCTTCGTCCTGTTCCTGTGCTTCTGTAATGATAAAAGGATAAATTTTCAAGTTCCCTTCCAATACTATGTAGAAAAGTACATTAGATATTATATACTCAGATTGTGTATAAACACAGGCAGATTACTCTCACATGTTTTGCAGCCCGTGAAAATAAGGCATACGTCACTTTTTGACTAAGTGAAATTACTGGCATGACACACAAGTTTAAAGTGTGCACGTTTATTAGAGGAAAAAAAAGTCTGACCCATCATTATTCTGGCTCAAGATATGGTTGTTTGAAGTTGTAGAGAGTCAGTCACCTTATGCAATGATTTAAAAAATTCTGAGAAAAGTATGACCGTAGAACACAATCTGCCTCACGAAAACTCATATGTGTCCACAATTATTGACCATTTGCCCATAAAATAGATATTAAAATGATTTTACTCTTGATTTTCCCAACGAACATGGCCCATTTCACCCTCAGAGCTTGGCAACTCAGGTCACAGATTAGCCGTATAAGCTTCATTTAGACTGGCTGCGAGACACATGTATGCAACAAACGGAAACTTCTTGCACGTTCAGATTCACACTCTTGTGTCACACTGGAGTCTTTTGTGTCCACAACTCCAGGACTTGTGTGACCAATTCCCAGGTTATCCTGGTCTCTTAAGATTCAGCCTGAAGACGTGGGATCACATAAAAGAAAAGAAAACACTCAGTCACTGTGATCATCGGATATTATGACTGCTCACTTCAGTGAAAGTATCGCTCAAAAATGGTGTTTCAATTCAGTGCAATTTCAACCAGTTGTTAGTTTTACTATGAATGTGATTTAATGCACTGTCTACTTATTGATGAGTTCATCAATGTGGATATACTAACAAATTTACAGACTTGTATCTAGGTCTACCCCTGTACATTTGATTCATATATATGTCCTGTTTGTGAGGAAAACATGTAATATCATCAATCTTGTCAACTGTAGTCACCTGACATTTCTCATAGTTAAGGTGAAAACAGTTTTCAATTGTTTTTAGTCACAACAATATTGGGGCCACTAGCAACAAGACAAACAGGCAAACAACCTGAAGGAAAATGGTATCAAACAAGGGAAAGGTCTTGTGGGTGAGCTTGAGAGGCGGGGATCAAGGGAGATAAGAGTATCCTTCTAGGAACTGGATAATGTAAAGACTAGTTAGTTCTAAATCTAGTCTTATAGGCTTATTGAACGACACAATTCACAATAAAGTGAGTTATTTCATCTAACCAACAAGATCAATGCTTGTAATATGCAGAATATTTGTTCTGATATTGTTTATATGTATGCCATCTGCACAACAAATTTCAAGCTTTTATATCATCAAGGTCGACAGGGCCAATCACAACATAACAGTGCAGCAGAACCAGCTGTTTCTATAAGCAAGAGAAAAGCAACATCTTCTAACACAGAAATGTGTGAATCTTTATCAGAACAGAAAATAAACTTAGTCTATTTTAAAATTCCTGATTACATATCTATACAATACATCTGTTTCATGATATCTTGAATCAATGAGTAAACCTAGATCGTGCTCATTTGCAAATATGCCAATGATCTTTGCCAAAGGTAAAGAAATACAATAAAATGCCAGTTCTTATAAAAAATACTGAGAAGATACCAACAATACCAGGACTACCAAATGGATTATCAAACTTACATAACATTTGCCATCATGTAGTGTTCATGCTACTGATATATAGACATACATATACAACAAAAACACATAGAGGAGAAAGCTTGTCCACAATTCAAATAGAATGAGAAAACAAACGATCTTGTCAATATCTCTGAAAACAACATGACAACACACAGCTTTGGAATATTTTTCACTCAGTTAGACGAAGAGCCGTGCAATGCAAAACATGAAATCATTCATCCCATGTTAATCACGAATAGTTAGTCTGGTCAAATTATTTATTAGCTCAGAAGTGTAATACAGGCGGACGCCTATCTATCAATCGTACTACAAGTAACTTTACTTTTTCTCTGCGATTACTGTAAAAACCGCTCACTGACAGGTCATGTCTGGAAGGCAATCAAATTACTGTAATTAACATCCCACTAGCAGAGAGGTGGATGTAGTTTTAAAGTGAAAAAGTAGGAATGGTAGAAATGAGTGAAATATTGTGTGTACCTGCGACTGAAACCATTAAATGTAAAATGTAAAAGGTTGTTTCCACCACCTACACAGACTTCATATTATGTGACATATAATAATAGGCATAGCTGAAAAATCACCTCAAAGAAAGAATCAAACATGTTAAAAGACATGAATTTCATTTCTTTACTAAAGCATACCATTTCATGAGCAATGCAACATATATTTACATTTAATATATTTATTGTATGTGTTGTGTGTGTGTTTACTGATAGCAAATTAAAACCAAAAGCATACTGCAAGCCCAACATAGAAGATAAAAAAATAACGTGGGATCAAGCAATATACAACACATTTGTTTATAAATCCAAACAAAAAATATGGCATGGATGTCACTCGTTTTTTTATAAAATTCTCTAAACTTTCTGTGGTTCACTTTTAAGATACACTTGTATGTGCATAAATACACTGTAACTAGATATAACTCGTCTCTGCAAGCCAGCGAGACAAGGCAAACAGAAAACAAGAGACGCAAAAGAATGAACTATATGAATTAATTTTTTTCATTTTTCTATGCAGACTGATGCCAGACCACAATCTCTGAAAGATGCAAACATTTTCTGATTTCAGAGAATTCTCTGAAGAGTGGCATCCCTTTCTATGAATAAAACTATGTTGGTGCTCCCATCATGCTTAATGTGATGATGAGACATAAAAAAACTTTCCTGGCAAGCTGAAGTGTGACATGAGACAGCCTAATCTTCTGCTACTTTTATAAAAAATCATCATCATCATCATTGGAATTAAATATGGTTCTGTCCAGAATGAACACGAAACTTTTCAAGAAATATACAATGAATTAATTTTTTTTAAAAGTCCTGATTTCGTGCCTAAGCACTTTTTCAAGACTGACACTTAAATATATGAAAAAAAGTATTCTAAAATCATCATGTTTATCATTAATAATGATAATATTTGTACCGTGTACACCAACAATTGGTGAGATTAATCATAGCAGGTTTTACTCGCCAGCTGTTGTGGAGATGTAAAGCCAAGGACTGTTGTCAGTTGTGAAAGAAAAGACAAATCTATTGGGTAAAGTGGCCTAAAATAGACATCATAATATGGTTATGTGTGCCTTAAGTCTTGATTTCCTAATCAGTAATCTGTAGGAATTTATACCATTTTGCTACTGTAGTCTCCACCCCC
>JAWQUT010000874.1:138686-149364 GCA_033807755.1 Ellobium chinense
GTACCTAAATACATTATTTCTATCAAAAGCAAATTTAGGAATAATGGACTCATTCTTTTGTTATGTTTCACATTATATACACGGACTGATCAACTGTGCTTTTCCCCGTTCACTTGTGTATTAATCTACAGTTTACTGGCACTTCAAAGACGGGCAATAACATCTGGCAGTAAAACATTTGAGTGCATATCTCTCATTTTGCTTGAGGTCAAAAATCAATGTAAATAAAAGCCTCTAAGATAAGAAAAGACATTTTAGAGGTGGATTAGATCCTGTGAGTTTGATCTGTGAATTTCTTTTGATTTCACCACAAGAGATCAAAAGCCCAAGCAGACATCATAACCAGTGTATTACAAATGCGGAAGCAAAGCAGGTAGACTTTCAGGTTATCTTCAATACAGTGGAGACTAAATCACTTAGATGCATAGGAGAAACACTAAAACTGAAGCCAGAAAATATTCTATTGATATTCAATCATCACCCAACATAGAATGAGCCCCAATCTTATATACAAGCAACAAGAAAACGACGCTACTTTGACTTCTTACTATTAATACTACGTATTCACAGAGAGGAGGTAGAGAGAGCAAAGTGGAGGTCTATATTCGTTCATGTAAAATTCATTGGTAACTAGTATGATAAATAAATATATAAATAAATAAATAAATAAATAAATAAATAAATAAATAAATAAATGCATTATTGTCAATTTTATTTGGTGGCTTTGATTGTGTGATGACTTCCGGAAGTTGTACTCCCAATGAACTCCCCGGAAGTGAATGACGTATCTCAAAGTGGTTATGACGTGGAAGACAAGTTGAGGTATTTACCACAGATTGTCGCGAAATGGACAGGACAAACATTGGGTCTTTTATCTGGCATGATACAAACTCAAACACTGATATTTTGACAAAAATATAATCACTGCCATAAATCTTACTTAGTATTTTCAGAAATCATTTCATGCCAAAATTCCAGAGATAGCAAATGATTGATTACAATTACTTTGAACTTTAAATGGAAAGAGTGAACAATTTACATATACTCAACATCTGAGGGTAGATCTTCTCTATCTTGCAGCCAAACTAATAATGTTGACAAGAATGCACATTTCCAGCCCATCATCATTTTTCTACTTCCTGTTTCACTTCTGCTTTGAAACTAGATCACTTAAGAACATGTCAAATTCAGAGTTAACGCTATAGTTACATAATAACATTCCTGAACCTTCAAGTCAGATAGCTATGGCATAGATCATAGTGACTTTATGTAAAAGATGTGTATTTGTTTAAGTTTAAGACAGAGTATTTCAAAGTCACCAGGATACTAGTTATGACTACCATAAACCACCACCACCACTATCATCATCATCGTCCATCACCAACATTCAACAGCCATGATAGCAGGGTAAGCACTGGGACTGGCAATTACAAGAAAGGGTTTGGAAATATCAGCAACATTTGGTGAGTGGGGAAGAGTGGTGCATGACGATGGGCCGGGCGAGTTTGTGCTGTCAGAATGATCACACAATCTGATATCTTCAAGGACGCAGTATTTCATAAAACCACTGATAATACTGCTCTCTTCTATCTGTGTACAAAATAATCAGGGTAGTCTTTTCAATTATTTATATTGCAAGTATTTAAAATCATAGAGTCGAATATCAAATGTGCAGCACACAAATCAGTTCCTTTTCTTAAACTTTTATAGAAATATTAATAGCAAACTGGCCACAACTAAACTTGATGTTGTTTTTTTTTTCAAACAGCAGAAAACTCAGATTATCATCAGTGAACTGTGGTGAAATTGAAAATATAAGAAAGAAAACAATATTACTCAAACACATTTGAGTGCCGTTGACAGTCAGAGAGTCTGAGGGTGAGAAATTAATATGCCCTTACAAGACGTGCACTACTATGACTTTTAGAGAATTATTCAGTTCATATTTTCACTGAGCATCACTTTTCACTACTGCGAGTAAGGAAATCGGACAGTGAAACACCATTAGAATCAAATCAAACGAAATTAACATTCTTTCTCAGACAAAGGGATGGCGTGATTTAGGGGGAGAGAGAAGGATTCCCCAAAATACACATAACTGGTGTAGATACTATGATGTGTCTAGGGAATAAGAGATGTTAGATGAAATGGTAGTAAACAGAGAGATCAACTACGTTGCCATATTATATTTTTGTCAGCTTGTGTGCGCTGACTTCAGAGTGGCAGCATGGCTAACGGCACTAGCATATTCTGATGTAACAGTGATACGTTCGTCTAGCATTCATATAAACCCCTTAAGCTGTCATGCTGATCATATAAATGATAACACTTATTAAGAGAAAATAAAGAGCTCACAATACGTTTTGCAATTTGAACATTGAACATTAATATATTCATGATCAGGCCTGGAGTTTGAATTATGCTATCAATGATATCTTGAGCCATACTGATATCAAACTGTCTGTATAGGCCTAGTTTTATTATGAGGAGAAAGATGAGGGAAAAGGGGTGAATGGAACCACATAGTGACACTAAAGCATGAACATTTATACTTCTTTCTTACATTGAGAAACGGGTTTAACAGTCGAAGTACATTGGAGATGACGGAATAAGGATGCCATTGACTATGATAATGATAATAATGATGATGATGATGAGGAGACTGACAATGATAAAGAAAGTGGTGGTGGTGGTAACAGTTTGAATTTTGCCAGTCTTTGAGATGTTTGAAGTGAATGCTTTCTGGACTGCGTTGTGGACTATGATAAGGAAGATTATAATGAGGCGGATGAGGAAGAGAAAAAGGAACAGGTAGCTTTGAATCTGACATATCATTCCCACACTGCCGGCCAAATTCTGCAGTCAATTTAGTCATGAACAATGCATCAGAGGCCAATAAATTCAAATGCACCAATTCGCCCAAAGTAAGATCCAACACGCCACGTATATAAGACGACTTAGTGTAGTAATTTTAGTATGTTTCTTGTGGAGCTGTGCTACTATGATGGGTGTGAGATCACATGTTTTTAGCAAAGTTTAGAGAGCAGGTTTTACTTCGTGTACCAGTGCCTAGAAACATTTAATAAAAGATTTCGGTAGCATCACACAATGTAAAAGTTGCACCAACACGTCCCATCCCTTCCTACTGTTTGGGGAATAAGGGATTTCGAGGTTCACATTAATATGACCTCAAAGAAGTAGACGCATACTATTCTTAAAAACTCACTGAGAGCGATACAGGCGATCTTTTTTTACCATCAGCCATTCGCCTTAGCAGTGTTTCTTAATGTGGTATGCTTGTACGTAAAGCGTGGTGTGCAGGGGTAGGTATAGGTGAAGGGATGTGTGTTTACGAGTGAACATTATTAATCTGTTTGTATTTTTCATTGTATTGTTATAAATGCTGTGAAAACGAATTTCCAAATCTGGATAATAAAGGTTTATCTTTTCTTATCTTATCTTTTTGTATTACACTGTTACTTCAATAGACGCAACGAACACAATTCAATTTCTTTACAGTATAGAGAGAGTGACTTGCATGATCAAGTCTTCTTTGTTGCAAAAGGAAATTTCTTCATTATCAGCAACTGAAAATATACTTCTTGTGATCTTTTCACGTAATTCCTTAGCCTGCCAGAATGAGGGATATAGATCCTTATTACATCAACAATCACTTCAAGACACAAGCAATTGCATCTCAACATCTGATAGTAATCATAGTCCCATGCCTCAAATGTCTCATGGACTTATTACATTTGTCACCCTGAACATGATGGCAATGACAGTAACACTGACATATCTTTCTTTCATACTTGCCAGCTCATCCCATCCCACTTCTCACCTACACATAACAATTTTGCTTCCACATGTGTTACAGGATAATTACTAGGCAGTTGCTACCAATATGTGAAAAACAGACAAGATAATTTTGTATCTTGGGTGCAATAATCTTCTAAGTCATAAATTCAGGTGGATATAATATATTTATGGTTTTCAAGTTCTAGAAATGAGTTATTCTGACTTTAAGTTCTAAATTCTTATTGAAAGTAAACGACCGTCTCCCTTTCTCCTACAATCCTTGACAGACGACAATTTTCATTCTCAAACATCTTGAGTGATGCCTGTCCTACGGAAGTCAGTGCAGGAAGTAAAACGATGTTGAATTATGTTTTGCTAATAATTATTATGCAAAGTAGTTATCCAATATGGCAGGTGCACCCTGCATTTAAAATAAAAGGACTTTAATTTAGGGAAATTGGTTAACGGTGCAATACAATGTTATGATAGACATTCAAAATACAAATAAATAGAATAGTACACATCATACATGTGTTAATTTAAATGTTTTACGTGTTTTAAATTTCACTGAGTATCATATTTCAAACAACATGCTTCATCTGCTTATTCATATTTTGGAGTGAACACTGTGAAAATTTAAACTACACCACTGCAAACGTCAACTAAATATTAGATTTTTAACGAATTATTGAAATTAGATGATATATATTCTGAAAATATCATCACATCACTTTATTCAAATAGTTGTGCCTGTGCTGACTTTATTAAGAAATATATTCTTATGATTCTAGTTCTAAAAGAAAATTTCCATGAGTATACTTGCAAAGTCTCAAACAACTAAAGTTAAGAGAGCTGAGGTGTCATGCAAAGAACATGATAATCAAAACCACAAGACTTGGAAGCCCATAAACAAAAACAGATTTCATGTAACTGCATACCATTGCCTCTTAATGTCTCACCCCCCCCCTCCCCCAACCCCCGCGGTGAGTACAAGGCCCTCTATTCAGCCTTTACGGCACCCAGAAAATCTAGTTCAAACGTTGGGATATAAATAGCCTAATGTATTATGATCTAGGGCTGGGTGACCGCGGAACATTTACATCCATGGAAAGCTAAAATATGCCTGTATAGTCCATCATAATATTAAAAACAGAAAATCACTTAATGTGTATCTATAGACTAAATGATTAACCGATGACTTCATTTCATACGAGCCTGCACATATTTGTCGTGTATTCATTACAGATGGCCTTTTGCTGTCACAAAGTGATGCTTGCTCTGTCTCCAAATTTATAGAATGTGAACCCGTGACATGTTCCATTAAAAAAAAAAACACCAAAAAAACACGCACTCGTGGTTACTGGTCAAGCAAAAGATATCATTGCCTATTGAACTGTCGGCAGCCCAAGATTGCCAAATTGGTGTTGAGATGCTTGATTTCTCAATATGGACCGTTTGGTATAGGGGTCATGAAAAAATATGGCACTTTGGCTTTATCTAGGCTATTATAAAATGTTCCGTTCACTTACATCTGAGTCTGAACATAATAATTATTTGTTGAAGTTCAGTAGGAAGACAACAATTTCTTTTCAATATTTGCTTCAAATATTTCATAGCACTTGAAATCAGACCCCTAAAATGTGTGCAAAAGTAAAGTGAAGAGGAAAGGGCCACCCAATGCCTCAGTTTTAATAACCACAAATTTCGCAGCTTGGATTGTTTAGACTCAAACTGTCACATGACACATAAAAACTGAAAGGTTTTAGAAGTAAAAGTTTCACAGCAATGGCTAGTAGTAATAGCTAAATTCATTGTTACCACAGGAAAGTGATACACTCTCAAACACTCACTGAGCATGCTTAAGCACTTCGCAGAGTGAACAATGGATTTAACGCTCAGTCAGTATTTAAGGCAGGATGTTTCTTTGTTTTTATTGCAAATGAGCAATAAACAGATATGGTCAAGTTAGTTTGGTCAATCAAGTATGATAATGTTCCTCCAGTAATTCTTGTACAAACAGACTACGCAAGACACTTATTATATTTGGAAGAGCATATGCCCAAGTCAAAAAAAAAATTAAAAAGCAAGCCATCTGGATTAAATAAATAAAAAAGGTGTTGTGTGGAGGTGGAATATGCTGCCAAGATAAAAAGCCATACCGTTGCTTGAAGTTGTGGTATCATTGGTAGTGAGTGCAGGAGACGAGGTGGTCACAGTGGCTATGAAGGAAGTTTTAATTTTTAAATTAAGAGGTTATGGTATTCTGAATAAATCAGAAGCTTAAATCTGCAACACTTATTGTGTCCATTTCAAATAATATTCTTGCTCATGAAACTCCTCCCCCCACCCATCCCAACATCCCCCTCCCCAATCCCTAGGCTTAATGCCCAAAGCAGCTGTCATTCAAATCCAGATCATTGAACTGATTCAGTTGTATTGGTATTGCTGTCTCCTTTCTAATCCTATAATATAGGGATATCTCAGAGCTGTTTTTACCTATATTAGTCCTCGTATAGCTAAGATGGACAGATGAGGAGGGTGAGGGTGGGGGTGGGGTACTAAAATATATGATTTATATAAAAGAGAAAATATAGAAATAATGGACTCATTCTCTTGATTTCACCACAAGAGATCAATAGACCAAACAGACATCATAACCAATGTATTACTAATATGGAAGCATGCAGACTTTCAGGTTATCTTCAATAGAGTGTAGACTAAATCGCTTCAAAGAAGAGACACTAAAATTGAAACCAGGCAATATTCCAATGATATTCAATAATCGCCCAACACATACTTGGCGTGTGAGTAACAAAGTCATTACAGATGGCCTTCTGCTGTCACACATGATGTGTATTCTATATACACAAAAAAACTGAAATTTATAGAATGTGGACCCCAGACATGTTCCATTTTTTTTTTTAAAACAGACACTCATGGTTACTAGTCAAGCAAAAGATATCATTGCCTATTGTACTGTCGGCAACCCAGGATTGCCAAATTGGTGTTGAAATGCTTGATTCCTCAGTAGGGATCTGTCTGGTATAGGAGTCATGAAAAAAGATGACACTTTTGCCTTTGTGGGCTAATAAAAATGTTCCGTTTACTTACATCTCAGTCTGAACATAATAATTACTTGTTGAAGTGCAATGTGAAAACGTGTAGTTCAAGTTGTGATTCAGCAGTGTTTTTTTTTTTTTTCACATATAAGTATGCCCTCAGATACGCAGGGCTTCAGATAGTATAAGTAGAATGTAGTAAACATTAACTTCGGGTCTGTCAAAGTTGCTTTCCTTGTTCCTTACTGAATTTCCCGTAGGTTACAGACCGCGGGAAGCGGGCAAAAGGGGGGGGGGTGAGGTGGCGCGGAGGGGAGGAGGGAGGAAGGGATCTTCTACTAAAATGTTGATGAATTTACTATTGATGAAATGAATGTCACTGTGAAAAAAAAACAAGTGACAAAGTTCACTCCCCGGACATTTTATGATTATTTTAATATCCCATGATTGGTGTCTCCGCATACACATTTAACTCTGACAATAAAAATAAAACATAAGAAGCGAAGTGTAGCGAAAATATCTGAAAGAAATGGGATAAAAGGGACAATGAGGATATAGAGGATTTTATAGTCTTGTGAAATGAAGCATTTTTAGTGGGTCATATTGGCCGAGGACTGTAGTACAATACCATTACATGATTGGAGCCAAAGAAGCGCTGACAGTGACAGTAACGACGCAACAAACAAAAGAATTACCATTCAATGTGGTTGAAGTAGTTGCAACAAGAAGTGTACTGGTCACATTTTGGCTGACTGTGGCATTGCTTAAAAATATGTCCTACAAAAAGTGGCTGTAGATACATTCTTAGACAAGCGTTGGGTATAGCAATCCGTGTTTCACGATCTTTATTAATTCTGCTATCAAATTCTAGTCTCACCTTGCACATACAATTCATAGCAAAGACCTGAGCAAATATTCCTTTCAAATGCACTTCAATACAAATACATAAACGTTCAATCTTTATATCAAATTCATATGAGGTGCAGAATTCACTGGATGAGTGCGAAATTCAAAATTACGTATGTATTATATACAGATCCATCACAAAACAACATAGAATAAGCCAGTGAATAAAGAAAGTATTAAAACTTCAACGAAATGCTGCATCTTGAAATTTTACTATGCTCTCTTAATGAGGCCTAGATAATCGTATCGAATGAATACGTGCAGATATTTTTAAGCTACTGTAGATAAATTTAACTTCATGTTTTTTCTTACTTTTTGACATTCTCTAAAAGCCGCACTTATTGTTTTGAAAACTGAAAAATTACAAATGAGCACGATGTATGAGACATTTACACAACCATTATTAGCGTGCTGGCACCCATTCTCTCATAAAATTTTTGGTTAATGAGTCCAAATATATATTCCAATGCCATGATAAGAACTGACTTAAAATTTAAAATAAAATTATTCTTCATTTATATATAAGTCAACATGGAGGAAATGCAAAGACATCAGGGAAAAATGAGAGGGAAAAGAACAATGTGATACCATTGATATCACTTGTGGAGGCTTCTGTGGTGGTTACAGCATCTGAATGAATGCACAAAGGAATGATTGGAGAAGCTAAAACAACTACAGTACTTAACAAAATATTCAGTAATTCCAGTCTCATGCAACATAAGCCTACTAGTACATCTATTCTAAAAATAAAAAAACCGATCAAGACTCTATCGGGGTCTTGGCTTCCCGGCTCCTAGGCTCTGATAATGATATATTCAAGGAGAAAATTCAAGAAATAACAAGAGACGGAGGGCAATGGGGCATTCTGACGATATCTTCCTTGTCAGCAACAGGTGGCACTCATGTGCATGGGCTGTAGCTCGCAACTTTTGAGATATTTTCTTCTCCTCAAAGATTGTATTTCGGCAGTGACTTACGCACCGTTAAAGTGCATCACATATTTTTTAAAATCTGGACCTAGATATCATCTTGAGCAAGTTTACTTTTACTTATTATCGACTGCATGTTAGCAAACAAATGGGAGAATGAAAGCATTGTTAACCGTCTGCAGTGGCGGCTCTATTCTCTGGGCAACATGAGCAAACAGTCCAGACAAAATAGGATTTCATACTTTACTACACTAAGAATTCAAAACCTTTTAATCTTATTTCAGAGTTTCCTGACCTTTTTTTTTTTTTATCTACGAGGACAGCGCGATTCTTAATCAATTAGGAAACAGGCGATAGCAGTGGCAGGAAAGAAGCAGTATTTCCCTTGCGCGGTCGGCCGCACTGGCTCAGGGTATGAAGATGCCAATAGCACTTGGCATAAAAATATGCAGTTTTAAAAAGTCCCTATGAAATTAGAAAACTGGCCACGGGATGGGGATAAAGAGGTTGGATTTGAATTTCAAATAACGCTTAGATAGGTGCAAATATACATTTGTAGATTCAGAACAGGTGAGGTTTAGCCACTCAAGTATAAACCTTGTGGTTGTTGCTAGGTAGTGGGGTTACCCTGTTTACTGAGTGAAAAGACCTAAAACACTAGGTAACCTGCTTCACTGCCTAAGTTCTCAAAATCTGACTGGTTTAGGAGCATTTTCCTTTGTGTCAAAATTTGGAGAAAAAGCTAAACAACATGTTTGGAAAGTATTTTGGCATGGGACCCCTTGATAAGTTAATGAGAGGTGTAAAACCTTATGTAGCCAACAGTGAAAAAAACACTGGCATCTTCATACTTCAGTGGTAGTCCATAAATCCATCAGGGTGAGGAGACACTGGCCAGAACCAAATTTGCCCCAGCCAGGGCCACCAGATTCGGAGAATCTCGGAAATCGTAGCAGCCAAGGGCACTGAGAGTAGGCCTGAAGGTGGGCTTGCCCAAGGATTGTATGGCACACTTTTCCATTTAGAGTTATCAAATCTCAAAAACATTACTTTAGAAAGTCTACTTTTGGTGCTTTGATGAAATAGTCTATACAGCCGTATGACGACAGTGATTGTGGCATTCTTAAAAATTCGAAAGAAATTTTAATGTAGTTTTATTTTCACAAAATGTTGCAAGATGGCACCGCATAGTTCATCAGGGCTGTATCCTGATAGAAGGGTTCAGACAGTAGTTTCGGTTTCTCCTCGCTTTTCCCTGAACGACCATAAATTAACATAAGGATCTTGGGGATCAGAGCGCATAGCTTTAATAGAAAGAGAATAATTATGCGAATTCCATCGTAGTGTCAAAAGAGTTATTAGCAAGGTAAACGGACTTGTGTCGTTTATAAGAATGCGGCATACTTTTTATGCTTCTTAAAAGAAAATGAGAAAGAAAGTTGGGCAGGGGAGGAGAGGTTGGTGGGTGATTCAGCAAAAAGTGAGCGCATATTTAGTACCTTAAAGGGAATTAAAATATATGTGCACAACATCGTGTCACACGGCAGACCTTAGGCCTTACCATTCATTCGAGTACACAGGTGCTTAATATCCTTAACGATCATGTCACAATAAGGGACACAAGGATAGATATCCATATCAAGTTTGTGTTAGGTAGGTTTTCTGTATAGTCTTATTGTTAAAGTACTGTATTATAGAAAATTGCTTTCCAGCGCTCTCCGTTGACACCTCAATTGGGGCTTGCCCACCCAGTTGTCGAAGGGATGTCCATGTAAAAAACGGAACAAGTCATTTGGATATGAGAAAATCGATTTTCTACATATTTCGGAGACAATCAAGAACATCGCTGATCACTAAATTTAAAGAAAAAGGACCAGTTATGGTCGGTTTGTTACTTACACATGATGAAATCAGCGGAGAAATTAACCCCCACGATGTGCATAGGAGGAAGCGTTTCTTGGCTGTTGATACAGCTAAGTCTAGGAC
>JAWQUT010000875.1:28859-49951 GCA_033807755.1 Ellobium chinense
TGACGTACAATACACGACACACATGACGTACAATACACGACACACATGACGTACAATACACGACACACCTGACGTACAATACACGACACACATGACGTACAATACACGACACACATGACGTACAGTACACGACACACATGACGTACAATACACGACACACATGACATTCAATACACGACACACATGTCATACGATACACGACATACATGACGTACAATACACGACACACATGACATACAATACACGACACACATGACACACAATACACGACACACATGACACACAATACATACATTGCACGACACACATGACATCAAAAATTTAAAAGATAATTGCATTTCCCGATCTCTTTCCTCCAGTTTTACGAACAAGTTGTCTAAAGGATGCGAAAGAAAAACCCGCCACAAGATTTTTTTCTAAATAACTCTCATGAAGCAGATTATACAAAATGTTCAAATATTTTAACAATATTAGTACATTTCGTTGAATAGAATTTTTCAGGGGCTGAAAACAAATTCGATTTTAACTTCCTCCCCAAAATGTGACCAGGACAAAACATTGGACAACAACATAAGAAACCTGCAGAAACTTCTCTCAAAGAAAAAACAATCATCAAGATAGCAGATGCTTCAAGGCATCACAGTTTGTTTTTTTTCGCGGTTTGTTGTTGCTCTTCGTTTTGTTGTTGTTGGCGTATGAAACACATTTTTGACAGTATAACAGTTCAAAAAAAAAAAAAAAAAANAAAAAAAAAAAAAAAAGATGGATCTGGTGGTCACAATGAAAGCTGGAAGCGCCACCTGGTCCTCTCTCTTCTAGTCAGTTGTTGGCAGGAGGTTGTTAATAATTATGTCTCCAACTGTCCTATACAGTGTATAACATACTTCCCAATGCGATTTGAATAACTTCCTTTCTGAGCAAAACCATTCTCACTTGAGATTACATTAACATTCAGGGGATTTTAAACAAGCCATTGGAGGGAACCAACACTTCGATATCATCCATTCAGACTAGTGATGAATGTTAGCTAGAAAGAACTCGTCGACAGCAGAGTTTTGCTTGTGACCATCAAATGCACATTCCTGGTTCTTGTTACACTGTGAACTTTAGTTTGTCTGCAATCAGTGGTCAGTCTTGGTCAGTTCTGATAACTCTCTTTTGCCTTTACTTAAGACCACGTGGAACATTCATTACTTTGATGACATCAGTGTTCGAACTGTTGAACGTCAGTCTGACACTCGATGATATTTTCACACATAGACTATTTCTCGCATACAGTATATTTTACATATGAACATTTGGGAAGATGGTCAACCCTTCCATCCTATTCGAATGAATTCTACACGTTAGAACTTTGGAACATTTATTGAGTTATAGACTATACAGACTTACGACGAAAAGAAAAAGGCTTGTAAATCTAGCCAGTGAGTGTTTGAGTTTGAGACAACATGTGAAGGAGTCTCCAGGTGACAGGACTTTTATCATGGTCTCTAGGTGACAGGACTTTTATCATGGTCTCTAGGTGACAGGACTTTTATCATGGTCTCTAGATGACAGGACTTTTATCATGGTCTCTAGGTGACAGGACTTTTATCATGGTCTCTAGGTGACAGTACTTTTATCATGGTCTCTAGGTGACAGGACTTATATCATCTCGGAACACTTGCCCTTCAAAATGTTTGTCACTGAATACACGAAGTATCATCTCGAAAGGTAATACTGATATGAATGCATCCAATCAAAGATAGCCATTTTTAACGATTCAGCGAATCCCGGAAGAAGAAAATTTAAAGTCCGGCAGCGGGAAGAATCCGGCCGATGACCATAAGTGAGAACATATGAACGATTATTTTCTTTGATCCTAGTTTATATGTAGCCTCCCTTACATACCCTCACATCTCTAATTTGTATGTAGCCTCCCTTACATAGCCCTTACATCTCTAATCTGTATGTAGCCTCCCTCACATAGCCCTTACATCCCTAGTTTGTATGTAGCCTCCCTTACATAGTCCTCACATCTCTAGTTTGTATGTAGCCTCCCTTACATACCCTCACATCTCTAATTTGTATGTAGCCTTCCTTACATACTCTCACATCTCTAATTTGTATGTAGTCTCCCTTACATATCCCTCACATCTCTAGTTTGTATGTAGCCTCCCTTACATAGCCTCACATCTCTAGTTTGTATGTAGCCTCCCTTACATACCCTCACATCTCTAGTTTGTATGTAGCCTTCCTTACATACCCTCACATCTTTAGTTTGTATGTAGCCTTCCTTACATACCCTCACATCTTTAGTTTGTATGTAGCCTCCCTTACATACCCTCACATCTCTAGTTTGTATGTAGCCTCCCTTACATACCCTCACATCTCTAGCTTGTATGTAGCCTCCCTTACATAGCCTCACATCTCTAGTTTGTATGTAGCCTCCCTTACATACCCTCACATCTCTAACGTGTAGATTAAAACTGAACGGCAAAAAATCTTCATATGCACGAGACGAGATGCCGTTAGCATTATATTGTAAGCAGCGTGGCAGTGCGGTTTGTGAGTCGTACTCAGAAACTGAAGACTTTCAAGTCTTAGGTTTATGTGTTTGACTCGCGAGCTGGGCGGTTTACGTTGTAGTGTCCTTGGGAAAGACACTTCGCTTCCATTTCCTCACTCGACTCAGGTGTAAATGAGTACCTGGCTTTAGAGCTGGGGGGACCAGGGCGCTGCACCGCTGGCGACCAGCAATGACTTTGTTATGCATTTCATTTGTAATATTATGTATTTACATGTATGATGTGTATTGTTATAGTCTATGTGTTGTATTATGAATGAGATGTTTAACACTGTATGACATTGTAAAACAATTTCCCTACGGGGTAAATAAAGTCGTATTTATTTATTTATTTATTTATTACAAGGCCAATACTGAATGTGAGAGCTGGTGCTGTCTGTGTAATGGAACGTGTTCTCCACTCAGTGACTGTCGGTTCATTACGCAAAAGAAAAAGCTCTGCTCAGCTATTCAGCCTGGAATTGTTGTCTTTGATATACTGTAATATCACTGTGATAAGTTTAATCATTATGACATGATAGGTATGACCTATGGCTGTGGAAGAAGATCTAGTAGTTGTAGTGAAAATATTTAGTGTACTTAGACTGGACACGGCAAGACTAGACAGTGCCAGTTTCTCAGGAGATGTCCGGCTCAATGTTCTAGTGTAGTAGACATTGTTTTTTTTCTCTCTGGCCCAGCCGCTGTTTCTCTCAGTCTTTGCTTTTTGTTTCCTTATCAAATTCTTTGTTTATTCTTGAACTTATGGAAAATATCTGACTAGATCTGCATTCGGGAAATTGGGCACAATAAGTTCATCGCGCTTGGACACGATTATTGCAAAATCAAAGTGGCTCAGTACGAGTATTCCACTCATCTCCTTCATGCTAGAGTCAAGTCGCAAGAGCGGCAACAAACTGGATACAAGGGCGATAAACCATATTATTACTATTATAAATGGCTGCTTATCTCCCATTCACATTTAGTCTTAGATCCATGGAAGTTTTTTACAAGTCCATCCACATTGTGAAAGATGTGCATTTGGGCTTGTGTTCATTACCTCTGTCTGAGAGACTTTGGTTTTATCTGCGTGATCTTGTTTGTTACTCGTGGGTTTGTTTATTTGTTTGTTTGTTTGTTTGTTTGTTTGTTTGTTTGTTTGTTTGTTTGTTTGTTTGTTCGTTTGTAAATACTGCAAGCCAAAAAAGCTACTTGAAAATGTACATGAGACTTACAGTTGGACGTAACTAGTTTAGGGAAAAATTGCCTTTTGAAATGTGTGGAAAGAAAAGGAGATACCTCACAACATAGTCTTCTATATTTATGTTTATGGACTTGTTTCGTGGAATGAAAAGGAGATATCTCATGATATAGTCTTCTATATTTATGTTTATGGAATTGGTTTGGATTGCTAAGGCTCTTAACAAAGAACTCCAAATTTTGCCGTGCAAGTTTCAAGACAATCTGTGTGAACTTCAATCCAAGGTTTCCATGAAGTCTAGATCTATCTGGTACATTTCCTTTCAGGTATTGGTCGCCTTCTCCTCAAACACATGAGATTCCGGGATTTATCGGACATCAGCAACACACAACAACAACAACAACAAGGTCAGACATACTGGCAAGATTACCGCCCCTCACAGACTCGGAGGTCAAGGTCAAATATTGATGATGCCTTCATGGACGAGGGAAGTTCCAGGACTTTCTTACGAAGCACAAGGGGAGATCACTCGTCCAGCTTTTGTAAGCGACTCAAATGTCCTTTCTTCCCCGGCATTCAATTTCTTACCAGCCTTTTGTCCGCTCCTAGATCTGACTAATCACATATCGGTCATCTTGCTGTCTGCCCTGAGTCCTCTTCCTTCTCCTTCTGCTCGTCCGTCCACATAACCACATTCACCATCACATCATCATCATCACAGTGTCAATTTCTCTCACCATCATCACAGTGCTAAGATTGAAATCACTCTGTCCCGAACAGTTGATTTGCACCCGGTATCTCCATGTTAACACAGTGTGTGTATGCCATCACCTTCCTCTCAAACCTTTAATGTTCAGGCCTACAACATTATACCTCAACACAGACGGATGATGTGAATCTTATGTTTTAATGATTTATTAGTTCACATTTCTCTTAACATCTCAACCCATTCCCCTCTAGTCTCAATATCTCACCTTCTCCCTTCTAAGTCCTCCCCCGCCTTTAATCTCAAGATCTCTCCCCCCCCCTTTTTTTNCATATGCCTCACCTTTACAGAATGTCAGTGCTGTTATTCTGATTTCCGCTGTTTTCAAAATACGATGTATTTTCTGACTGACTCATGCGTTTCTCTCCCCTTGTAGTGCCAAAGCGCGAACGCCAAGCGCGGCTGGTAGACAACCTGGCCGCCATTCTCACAGACATTAACAAGGGACAGAACCACGGCTCAGCACTGCGCATGCCCAGCTTGCGTTTTGGATAACGTCACTTCCTGCGGAGAGTAGCGCTGACTGTTGACAGTGGAGGATGACTGTAGTGTTAGGACTTTACAATGTGAATGTGTCATTGGTCCTAACAATTCTGGCTGGACTTTCTCAATGTTCTTCTTGCAGGATCTACATTAGTTTACAAACCAGCATCTTTGGCAACTTGACTCCCCTGGGATTTGCAGATTATTAACTTTGACCACAGCAATGCTCTCTATTCACCAACTACATGAAGCTCAAAGTCCGTGTGTCTGCCACAACCTCCAATCCCCTTTTCTTCAGACTCCAGTCAATGTAAAAATTTATAATAATACTCACCATTAAAACGTTTCTGTTTGCCATCTGGTCTAATATCGTCTATGTTACGGTACAACGTCGTATCTCATTTGAATTAAAGATGAGATCAGCAGTAACGATTTAAAAAGGATTAGAGAGTTCTCCCCAAGCAAGTTCCCAGTCTATTGTTGTTAGAGAGAATCAGATAGGAAATATTATTAGTTTATGTTCTTCGCATCCATATCTGATTAGAAAATATGGCATATGAACATAATATGTTTTATCACCAGGCTTGGACAAGAGGTGTCATATCATATTTGTTATGATAGCTTTATTCACGTTGATATTAAAATAACTTTGTCACTAATTATTTATTAACAGCACATAAACAAACCCACTAGGACAAAATGTAACGTATGTATTTTGTACTCCATTAATCTTGACTGACCAGGGATGCTTATGGCCTTAATACTGCGCAGGAAACGTAACATTTTAGTGGGCAACAGTGATTGACCAACAGCAATTGTATGCCAACATTAATTAGTGTAACTGATGAACTGTCATCATTAGAAAGGACATGACCCACACAACAACACGATGACCGAACGATCCACAGCATGTTTATCACCTCCACATGTGGACATACAGTAGAACAATTACGGTATCCAGAATATCTTCCTTGTATTAGAGATGTCTCAGTAGAACATTTACAGTATCCAGTATCTTCTCTGGCTTTTTTGGCAGCCATTAAGACTGTCTGTTTCTCTGACAGCCACTGCGAATATCTGTTTCCTTGCCAAGTTTCTACTTGTTTCGCCACTTTCGCCTGTTTTTTTTTTCTTCCTATCTCACTGCCAGCCCAACTGACCAGCTGAACTGAACATACAGTGGACCAATAAAAATAGCCCAAGACTTAGACCTGGAAGGTCCAAAGTAGTCAACATTAGCCGTTCTTCTGCCCGGACTGCTGTCGTCCATCTAAGGAGGACTGCACTCTCAACATGTATTGTGATTATTGTGAAGGAAAAGCATGTTTGAAAAGCTGAACATGATCACTTCCTTAACGTGAGCACCTATGGACATGTCCGGAGTGCTATGAGTATGATGATGTTTCAGGCTGCAAATAACAAGTAACAAGTAACTTCTTTAAAGTCCAGGAAATGACGGAAACGCAGGCAGAATCAATGACCAAGAAAACACGTCGTATCACAAACTTTCAGCGCATATCAGTCAATAAAATTGTGCTCTGACGGCGAGTAAACGATGACGTTCAACCTTCTCTTACCAAATTATTTCAGGCTGAACAGGCAGGTAAACAATTATAGCAGACGTTTTCAAAGTACATGTATATTCCTGATGAAAATTTAATCGCCTTTGCCGTCTCCCCTCTTCCCACTGCCCGGGTTTACTCCTGATATATCGACTAACATACGTGAAGATTTATTTCTAAATGATGAAGTTCACAAACGCCACATGACGTTTATTTTGCTAGACCAGCTCCAACTGTGAACAATGAATTTCAAACTTCGGTCTTAATGCAAATCATATAAAAGTTCTTTCCGAGTGCAGCAAGTGTGAAAAGAGATCACTTAATGACAAGGCGTGACTGTTTTTATCTGCATATCAATTCATGTCCGGCAAGGTGACTAGAAAGGTTGTTCAAAGTTTGAAGTCCTACTCTATCTACATTCTGTCAGAAATTAATTTGGTGATTTAGTCTATATGAACTTCTCTTCTCTTTTAAGTAAAGACCGTCACTCATCAATCATTCGTAATTCCACGCAGTGTTTACCAGAAGCAGGCCGGGATAACCGTACTTTCCAAAGTATCTACAATGTGGTATCTGTGGCAGTGTTGGCATATTTTAGGCAGACGATATTTATATTGATGGCTTTGTCGTACGTCTAGCACACATATTGAGCACTAATTATTACTAATAAAAGAGTAGGTCAAAGGTCAGTTTCGTACTAAGACTAGTCAATGGGAGATTTTCGTATTGAGGCGAGAAGAGCAAGGTAGAGGATATAAATTATAATATGGGAAATATTATTTGTCTCAAGTAATAAACAAATTAAGAGCATTCAATATCATCTTTATATCAATGCAATTAACAAATGCAAATAATGGACTAACATTATATTGGTATAAATGACATCATTCTATTACCAGCATGAAGCTACAACTAGAATATTCTCAGCAACTTAATACTCTGTGCTCACATTTTTCGGAGAATATTAAAGTCCTTGCACACTATTGAAGGCCTCTACACATTGTCTCTTATAGTCACAAGCAGTTGTGATGATGATGATGATGGTGATGGTGGTGGTGATGATGGTTGTAGTGATGTGGTAGTGTGAGGAGTAATGACTGTTGCGATGGTATGGGTGGCTGTGGTGGTAGTAGTGGTGATAATGGAAATAGTAATGGTTATTTCGATAACCATAGTGATAATGCTAGGTTAACTTCTTGTTGCTGTTGTTGTTGTTGTTGTTGTTGTTGTTGTTGTTGTTGTTGTTGTTGTTGTTGTTTACTCTCCATTTTGACGTCATTGGAAGCCGGACATTCGTTCAGCCTCCATCATCAGGTGGTCGTTGAGGAGAAGAAGCTCCTGGGGCTACAAAATACTGTAAAACACACAGAATACTGTAAAACACACAGAATACTGTAAAACACACAAAATACTGTAAAACACACAGAATACTGTAAAACACACAGAATACTGTAAAACACACAGAATTCTCACCGAAGTCAAACATGAGCACAAGTGTCCGGCTGTTGAACACTGAAAAAAATGTTTAGTTAAACCAGAGGTGTTTTTACCCGTGTGGCGGTGATCGGTTCTTATACGACCCGGCCGGGGTCATCTTCAGATTGGTGGTGTAATTCTATTGATAATCACTTTTCGGATCTGACATTTTGTGACGTTTCCTTAATATCATTTTCTTAAACTGTCCACACAAAAAAAAAATCAGTTCCACCCATAAGTTAATGAGTGACCACCATATTCTGACCACACCCCCACCCCCCCCCCCCCNCCCCCCCCCCCCCCCCCCCCTTTATTGGTGTAAGGACTGTTAGTCACTATAGTCACTATTATAGAACCACTGCACTGGTGATTGGGTCGTATAAGACCCGATCATTTTTAAGACCCACTGTTGTTGGGATTTTCGTCTTGTTGCTGATAAAGTCATGTAAGGATGGGGTGGGGGTGGGGGTGGGGGGTGTACCTGAGACCTGAGATGTAGGTGAGGGCTTCCATTATTATATTTATTTAGGGCGTCTAATATTATTTTGGCTTATAAAAACACTGAGTTAATTCGCTACTTAACAACATCTGGTTTAGTCCGTTTAGATCTAGCTGTTTCTTGTCCTGCCAAAGTTGTTGGCCTCGAAGTTTTGATTCGCACAATGGAGGGTGATCACAGCAGAGAAAACATTGTAACAGTTATCAGGAAAGTCATAGATGAAATCGAAAGTGAGGGAAAAACATCATTGTACGGCCAGGACAGAGAGTTCGAAGGAGAAGAAGAGATACTGTTGTTATAGAGGAGTTGCCACTTAAAGAGGTGAGGACCACCACAGTTTCAGTATCGTGTTCATTCTTATATATATGTCATAAGGTTTTGAGGGTTTACGGTATGTGTTAGTAAAGTGTTGTGTTGTCTACCAGCAACGACATTAATGTATGATCATAGATTTACTGCAGAAAACGTAAATCTGTCAAACCACTCAAACCTCACCCACACGAACAAGGACTGGGGATTAACTCATATTAATCGTACATAATAAAAGTATTGGAAAACTGGATTCGGGCGTATAGTCCCAAGCTCATTTAGACTACATTCTAACTATCATCGTATTGATAGAAGGCGTAAATTGGTTACTGAGAGGCAGAACTGACATCTTTGTACCCTGGGCAGACCCATACGTGCTCAGTCCTCGGCAGCAACTAACGATTTATTGTGTAGATGACGTTGATGCCTGTCGCCCTTTATGTACCCTCCTGTCCCTTCCTCGCTGTAGCTATTCCTTTTGTGGCCTTCATGTCATCACAAACTCTTGCAGTCCGAGGACCACAACCTCCTCGACTGATATGTCTGTGGATAACAAGCGATCTTTCAATGACTTCACTATGTCTGCCTTATCCATTTGTAATGTCCCCACCACAAGGGCATTAGCCGTCAGCCTATCAGTTTAGTCATTAACGTGGACCCCAGCATGTCCTGGAAAGTAGGTCCTTTTGATTCCATGAAGCTTGGAGGCCAGCAGATAGTCCATCTACTCGTATCGCAACCAATACACTTAGGACCTTTATGAGCCTGGACTGTGAGTTTGTCACAATGGCTGTCTTTGCTGCTGTGGTCCCAGAGAACCACTTCAGAGCCATGGTGACTGCCTCCACCTTCATTCTCATTTTGGAAGAAGTCGTTCATTACTCTCCACTCTACTCGGTGATGACACTCCACTCACTGAGAAACCCTATCCTGATTTTTTGCCACGCAGCACAGACCCATCAGTGAACACGACAGCATGGTCTTCTCTCGCGAGTTATCAGCAATGAGCTGCTTAACCTCGAGGTCGACTCGCCCAGGTAACCGCTCCCTACACTATCTACCAAGAGTAAAGATTACTTTCTGGAAGTCAGTCATGCGCTATCCATAGTTGACCGAGTCCTCTCCCTTGACTAAATCTTTCTCTGAGGGGACCAGAATAGTATTCTTTTTCTACTCAGTACAGTAGTGTTTTTCTACTCAGTAGTGTTTTCCTACTTGTGCCATCCAAGAAATCATCTCTTAAATCCTGTGCTGTTTATGTCAGAAGTGTTTCCATGTAGTGGATGTCTCTTGTCCTCCACTACTCACAATTAGCCTTGACCTTGGCAAGTTCATCTAGATTTTATTGACATGAGTTCCAGTATGTGTCTCATTGTCGCAGTAAGAGTTTCTCTAGTGCACCACAAACAATGTGCACACCTTCATTCTGGATATACAGTATTCCAGCTGATCACACTCGTCGCGATTCGAGTTTCATAGCTGCTAATGATTTCAGCGTTGTCATACCTCGCTTGCACCTCTGAATTATTTGCTCCCCATAGTGCCTATACAAACAGGCTGCGATCAAAAGCCACCCTGAGATATTTATTCTGCTTCATCTTCTATGTTATGTCCCTGCAGGGCGATAACTGAGAGATTAGCCAAGACTATGTGATTACTTCAAGAGCACCACAAAACACTGACCTATAGCGAGTTGTCTTGTGCGCTGGGTTCCTCACACCACTAAGCAACGACTTGCATCATTTCGTGAATGCTTGTGACCATCTCCTGTCTATCTAGTCTTATATGTGAGGATGCCTACAAATGTTAACGTCTTTCCTGGACCATTACACTGAATCCTTGTCACCTTGGCGGTGTAAATGTTGAAGAGCACAGGTGAAAGAGGAGATCTGTAAGGCAATCTTGGACATATGTGGGTTCAGACGTCCATGATCTCAATAGAAAGGAGACTTTTCTCGCCATCAGAGCAGCTACTACCCAGTTCACAAGCCATCTATCCCAGTCCACATATTTTGATATTGCAGTCTATCAAGGTCTCCAAGTCCACGTTTTTAAAGTATCGTCCAGGTCGATGACCCCAGGCTTAAACTATTAACTGAGAACAAAACATAGGCCTATCTACATTAATGTAAGCTTACAGTATGAAAAAAGATAAGCAATCTAAAGAGTACTCAATCTTCTTCCTCCAAAAAAAAGGACACAATAACATCAAACTTTGCTAATCTGAATGCTGGCATATTTGTACCCAATTGTTTAAAAGGCTCGACATATCTACAATGTGTGCTCAGCTTACAATTTTGTAGACAACACACCTGGATTTTATAAGATCCGATAACCATTTCCTCAAAAGAGTTATCGGATCATATAAGAGCCGATTATCAGAGTAGAATTGAACTAAAGTCCATGACCAGCGCACGGATTAAAACCCTGTTCTGGATAATATACCTTTCTTTTTTTATTCTTCTTCCTTTTTACTTTCTCTCTATCTTGTTTCTCTGGTCTTCTCCTTTTTCTTAATTATTTTTTTCCCTGTATTAGTCACATGAAAATTTGGCAACTTATTCACCGCTGTGAGTAAAGTTCTAGGACAGGGAACTTTTGTGTAGGTAAATTGTTCACATTCATGCAAATATTAGACCAGGGATAAAATCTTCATTGTTTATGTGGCGGATCATTTACTGGAAATCTCTATTATTCGTCAAAGTGGTAAAATGTTGCGCATGATTGTAAGTAGCCTCTAAAACAGAACATCTTATAATGATATCTATATTATAAGACTGGATCGGGGGCGTGGCACGCTCCCTTCCTAACGCATAACCTTCAAAACCGCTGTTTGGAAAATTCCGCTGACAACGTCAACATGTACAATATCCTATACAGACTGTTTAGCATCACTGTCTGCTCACGGAAACTGCAAGATTTGATTAATCAATTTACAAAGTTTGTGCCGCATTTTTCTCTTTGTCTTTGTTTCCGGCATTCATTCTGCCATTTCGTCGACTCCAAATAAAACTTTAAAATTTCGTACCGGAAAGACATTGCGTTTCGTTTGCCACTGGAAATTTGAAAGCACACGCCGACACCAGATCGACGAAACAAAATAACATTTCTCTAGCGGATGACATTATCCAAATCTGCGTACGCAGGAATATTCATAGGCGGGAATCACAGCTGCTGTAATGCTTCGGGTGAAGGGGTGGATGGANCCAGACTTACAGACTAGTCCTTGCCTTTTCGGAACATTCATGTAGTCTGAGGAGAATATTTTGTCAAATGCCCCAAAGAGGCATTTTCAATTAGGCTCCTGCAACCTATAGTGTAGTATAGAGGTAGATAAGTAGTGTCGCTAACACTAAGAGAGACATCTACTGTGTACTTGTGTGTACTGGTCGTCTTATCGTCCACACAGAATCTTTGGACGTGAATTCTTGCTATTGGAACAACTTGTTATCATCTCAGAGAGTAGTGATATCATGCAGTGAAAACATCTCGGTGTCAGTGTCAGTCTACAAGTTCCCATGGAAATCCTTAAATTCTACAGGGCATTTTTGAAAGGTGTGCGATACCAGGATCACGTGGTTTACTCGTGTCTGGTGTCACAGTCAGTATGGCTCATACCCTGGTATATTTTCACTTACAAACTGGAGGTTATTGTGATGATGATGACGGTGGTGGTAGTTATGGTGGTGGTGGTGGTAGTTGTGGTGTCAGTGATGTTGAAGTGGTTGTAATGAGAATGATGATTGTAATGGTAATGGCAAAGAAGATGGTGGTGGTTTTTGTGGTAATGACTGTATTAGTAGTAATTATGATAGTGGTAATAGTAATATGGTGTTGATAGTAATATGGTGGAAATAGTAATATGGTGGAAATAGTAATTATGGTAGTAAAAGTAATATGGTGGTAATAGTAATATGATGATAATAGTTATATGGTGGTACTTGTGCTGATAATGGAATATGTGGTGATCTCTATCACAAGAATCCTTCTTTTGTAGTGATTTAAAGTGGGTCAGGATGAGTGTTCGGTTCAGAGGTCACATTGTCTTGGTGTATATGATGACCACCTGCAGGTAAGACATCAAGACCTCTCAGTGGCTGACCACTGTGATAAAGAGAAGGCCAGGGACGCGGTAGAATTTTATACGTTTCTTATTTTATCACGCAAGGATGCAGTGGTAAGGTACAAAGTACAGCCCCATGTCAGAGGATACAGGACAGATCTGTTCTGGTACAGCCTGCATGTCAGACGGTACGACAAGTTTCAAAATATTTTCTCTAGGCCAATGGCCGATCACAATTTGTAAACATTGTCTGCCTGAACATGTTCTTTTCCAAAATCATTTCTGTCTGTCTGTCTGTCTGTCTGTCTGTCTGTCTGTCTGTCTGTCTGTCTGTCTGTCCGTCCGTTAATTTTAACCCTAATCGGGATATAATTTTGGAGGGGGGGGGGGCAAGTCTGGGATTTAAAATACTGCACAAATTGTCGCTGGACACTATATTGCCGCACCAGATTGAGTGACAATGTGACAGACCCTGACAGATCCACACAAAGTTACATATCTTGATAGATCTTTACAGACTGACAGATCCACACAATGTAACATACCTTGATAGATTTTTACTGACTGACAGATCCACACAAAGTAACATACCTTGATAGATCTTTACTGACTGACAGATCCACACAAAGCAACATACTGTACTTTGATAGATCTTTACTGACTGACAGATCCACACAAAGTAACATACCTTGATAGATCTTTACTGACTGACAGATCCACACAAAGTAACATACCTTGATAGATTTTTACTGACTGACAGATCCACACAAAGTTACATACCTTGATAGATTTTTATTGACTGACAGATCCACACAAAGTAACATACCTTTATAGATTTTTACCAACTGACAGATCCACACAAAGTAACATAACTTGATAGATTTTTACCGACTGACAGATCCACACAAAGTAACATACCTTGATAGATTTTTACTGACTGACAGATCCACACAAAGTAACATACCTTGATAGATTTTTACTGACTGACAGATCCTGACAGACAGACTCTGATAGACCCTGACAGTCCTACAGATCTTTGCAGACTCCTTAAAAACCCCGATAGACCTCCCGACTAGAAAATACCCCAGCAGACACCAGCAGACACCAGCAGACACCAGCAGACACCAACAGGCACCAACAGACCTGACCCGATCTGACCAAACTCCCCACCTCGGGGGACCTTGACAGACCCCGGAAACCCCAATAGATCCCGATAGACCTGACCGACTTTACCGACAGACCCTTGTCGACCCCAACAGACCGCAATAGACCATGTGATCCCGACAAACACCTTCAGACCACCTGACATCACCAGACCTCGACAGATCCTATTCCTATACAGATCTCAACAGACCCCAATAGATTCCAACGGACCTCTCACCACTCAACCCTGAAAGAACCCGGCAGATCACGACAGACCTAAATAGACCCTGACAGACCTCCCGACCTTGACAGACCAAACAGACCCCCAACAGACCTCAACAGACCTCTACAGACCTCAACAGATCATGAAAGATCACGACTGACCTCTATAGACCAGTGACCCTGAAAAACCTCAATAGATTTTAACAGATCCCGACAGACCTCCTGACTCCAATGACAACAACAGTTAAATGACAGTACAGTTATATCAATACCAATACAAGTGTATCGATAAGTCTTTGAAAGCAATATTTATACAATAAGGAGCGGACAAACATCAAAAGTTTATCAGTCAGTCAGTCAGTCAGTCAGTCAGTCAGTCAGTCAGTCAGTCAGTCAGTCAGTAAGCCAGTCACTCCGTCAGTCGTTCGCTCGCTTGATCGATAAAGCTAGCAATTAATAAATCGATCACACAATCGATCAATCAATCGATCAATCAATCAATCAATCAATCAGTCAGTCAGTCAGTCAATCAATCAATCAATCAATCAATCAATCGATCAATCAATCGATCAATCAATCAATCCCCTCTCTATCCATTCATCTATACTGCATTTCTTCTCATGTTGTGGCCTGCCTCTTCCTTCCCTTCCCAGCTAGCCCTCTTCTGAGCGACTATCCCTCCCTCCCTCCCTNNNNCCTCCCTCTACAGTGCACATAACAGAATAGAAAGGTAGCTGACTACACCAATCAGTTTGTGAGGGTCAGGCCAGCTGAATTAGGTTTCTAGTGTGGATGTAGTAGCCACATAGATATAGATCTAGTATTTCCCAAGACATTGAAGCATGTCGAGATGTATTCACTAATGAATTCTCCCAATTTTCATCCATTCAGACGGAGGCTATCTGCCATCTCGATAGAATTATCATCATCATCATCATCATCATCATCATCATCGTCGTCGTCGTCGTCGTCAATGTGGGCATCACCTTCATCAAGTTGACAAGTGGCGACAATTTGTGCCGTAACGGCTCGACATCACTTAGATCAACTACCAACTTTATAACCACTTTCTCTATTGTTATAATATTATTACTTCACTGCGTTTGTCACATTCACACACACACACACACACACACACACACACACACACACACACACACACACACACAAATCAACAACAACAACAACAACAACAACAACAACAAACACAGCAAAGACACTCTGCCTTTCTAACCCCTCTAACTTCCTCTACTAATTTTAGAAACCTATCAACCCCGTTAACCCCATCGTCCCTCACATCAGACAACTTCCCTCACTCGTAACCAAGTCACTTCTTTTCACTCACATTTCCTTTCGATCATAACATACCTGCATTCTACTAATAATATAATTCATACATGCCGAAATAGAAAATAAGGGTAAAATAAAAGTACCCCCCCCCCNCCCCCACACACACACACACACACACACCCCACCCGTTTTCTTTGGGGAATATTACGTCATAATGGCTCAACCTGGCCTTTCGGTGTTTTTTTGTTTTTTTTGTTAAGAAAAAGTCACTAGGGCGTCCTGGAAAACCTTTGGTGCAACAATAGTGCTTTGGGACCAAATCTTTTGCCTTGCAATGTTCATTGTTTTCCTGATCGATTTAGACTAGACGGAGCCCGCAAAGAACGTAATACTGTGTGCGCATTTGATTCCATACCTGTCTACGAGATCACTACTCATGATTGATATTACGCTTTGTTGACATCCGTTTTTCTTTCGTTGAAAAATCTGTTCGTCAGGTACAGCATTTCAGACAACAAGACGGAAAACATCTGAATCAAGTATAGATCTCAGAGTACGTAAGTGGACTGTACCTGTTCTGTTCTATGTATACATCATGTGAACTATACAAGAGAAGATCTGGATAGATACATAAATCTAACTGGATGCTTGAGATGCACCCACCTATTTTCGATACGTGATATTGATACGCGTATTGTAGGCTATCTCGAAGGACAGCACCGCAATGATAATGATACAATTCATTTAGTCATAGACAAGTCACGGACTATATCGATATTTTGACTAAATCGGTGCCGTTGTTAGAGAAAGCCGCGTATTATAGTGTAGTTACACTAGGAGGGCATGGTTTGGATCTCTTCTCTCTTGGGACAGCTCCGCCGTGGGCCGTGGTAATGATATAGACTATTGACTATTTTATGGGAGGATTTCCATATGTGGTAACTGGCGATAAGGAGTTACGCGCATTTTGACTGATGCTCCTGTCTCAATGTGAATGGGCATTAGTAATAATGAGGGTAGTCTATACAGCTATACTATTATATAGTCCCCCGGTAAGTAGGGTTAGGAGGTTACAGACCTGTAATGATTGGACCCTTTTTTCGGGCTATATTAACATTTTGAGCTGCCCTCTGAGCCCAAAGATTTAGCTTTCACCCAGACCCATACCAGATTGAAGCTCATTATGTCACCCAAATTTTAAGACTTACCCAACCCTAGCAAGCCCGTTGAAATTTTGAGCTTGGTTGCTATTTGATTGTAAACAGAGCCTACATTTTTCACTGGTCAACGCCAAACCCCACCTCTTCCACCTGAGCACACCCTTGACCTGGCAGTTCCAGCCCAGGGCTAAATAGTGCCTGGCAAAATAAAGTAAAATGGACACAGTTTCCCATGATTTAAAATTTTCCCCCTGGAGTCCTTATTATTGGAAGCAGGGCATGCCAAAAGAAGGAAAAAGGGAGATGAAATATGGACCTTAAGTTGTAGGACCCAAAAGTGAAAGTACAGTTACCCAAAAGTGAAAGTACAGTTACAAGGACCCAAAAGTGAAAGTACAGTTACAGGCCTGTAACCAGGAGGGGTTAATAATAATAGGATTAGGGTTAAGGGCTAGGGTTGTATTAGTACATAATTCAGAATTAAGGTACTGACCGTAGTTGTAGGAGTTAGCACATATGGAAATGGAAATGGTTCCCATTTCATGTAGTCAGTGAATCAGTACTACTTTTACTAGGTCTATCATGAGAGAAGGCTCTATCTTAGTCTTAGGTAAATCTAGACTAGACTAGCTAGATTCACTACTTTTACTTTTGTAATAATGCACTCTAGACTATTCTAGACTACAGTGACTACAAAAATACTTACTACATTTCTTTGCTCCATGATACTGATACAAATTGTAGTGCATTATGTCATTAACACCAGTATCGCTAGCTCACCACACGCTATGCAGCTCGCTGGCTGTGTGTCCTAGTTTTACCAGTGTAATAGCGGAACAGGATATTGCCTGTCCGTCAGCTGACCGATGTAAAAAATGCCTTTGTATTGGACTGGCATGTAAAAATCCATGTTTTCATTTGAAAAATAGCTGCCAATCCACTAAATGCTTTTATTTTTTGTATAGGAAATTGGACAAGGCATATGGAAGGGTATTTTTTATTTTAGATGCTCTTTTTTGTGTGTTAATAAATGCTTAGAAATGCATTTATGTAATCCCTGTAGATTGAAGCACTCATACACACAAATACACACACAAGAAGTTGATGTAATTTAGAATAGTCCACATGGAGGAGAGTTGGGGGAGGAGAGGCAACTTTAGTTACAGCAGACAAATACTCAGCTATCACACTAATATTTTCATTCCGATTTTGGTTATGCGTAGTGTGATAGGAGAAGACAGGAGGGAGCTGTGCGTAGTACAATGTTAGCCATCTATTCGGACTATGTAAATGAACTGGGAATTGTAAACAGAGGAAATAACGCTCTCTTTAATAGGCTGGCACATAAACGGCTGGTCTTCCATTGTTTCACAGATAATAATCATAACATCTTACCTCCAATCAGGGGAAACAGTCTTACAGCACACCAAAGTAACATAATATAACTAGCATAACAGTCAAGACAGTGCTTCTATACACATTTCATTTCTTGCTCATGAGGATGTGTGTTTGGTTTTCTATAAAACTGAGAATGGCTGTAAACAAGCATACTTGTTTGAAAGTTCACTTGTTTTCACAATTTCTACAGTGTGTTAGGGGTTATAGTCCATGCTAGCAACTTCATTTGAGAAAAAATTATTCGTAAATAGTGTTCCAGTCATCCTAGTTAAGAATGTCTTTTCTTTAAAATCAGTCATTGCTTTGAGTATCCTTTCACCTTTTTCTGGTATGTGAATGAATGTGATGTTTACATCACGAGCATAAGCATAGGTATCCCATTGGTTTAATAAGGGTATAATATATTAATTTTTCCACTCGCATGGAGAGGAGTGTTATGACCCTTTGCCTGGTTACACGGCTGCATAAATACGATCGCCGCAGGTAGAGGTTGGTCAGTTGGTTGAGCGATGCACTGTTGCCGCACTCAATGGTAGCGAACGCACAGTAATATACTATTACCGCATCATGTTCAATGAATATAGACATAGTGCCCTAGTCTTCATTTTCATTACTGTGTAAAAAGTATTGCACTACATTTCCAGTACTTAGTCGATCAGTAGTGATTTTGCTTGGTCTATGCCCATATTTCCATATCATAGTAGTAGGTACTCAGGGTTGGACATGTTCACAAAAAATGAGAAACTGCGCTTCATTTTCTGTTCAGTGCTGAAGTAAAATGGGGAACTGTGTTCCGTGTCCTGTTCAGCCGAGATAATCAAATTCCATTCCGTTCTTCCCGTTTCACATCTGAAAAACTTAGTTGTGATCTCCATTCTTTTCACTTTTTCTGCAGAAACTAGAAGTTTATATTAACTGCCACCTGCCAATAATAACTAGACTATGTGTACGTGCAGTGTGTGTCATAAAAACAGAAAATTTGGAGCTCCTCCTCCTTCCAGAATTTACTGCATGTGGAGAGGAACTGAAGAAATTGCATGTGCGCATACAACCTTACGATTTCTTATAAACATGATTATTTATTTACGGCTGCATAGAACCAGCTAAAAAAATTTGAGATTAAGATGTATTCAAGATCATAAGGCTGCCATGAGTCAGAGTTTTGGACAAGAGTCGCTATTAGAATAAATCCTGGCATTTGTTGTTATTAAAGTCAGTGGTTTGGTTCGGGTTGATGCTAGACACGTATTTTTTAAAGGATCCTTGACTAGCAACAATGTCTAATTCAGCATTATTGTTATTATTGTAAGTTTTCATTATGGCTGAAAATTATTGTAATTACAAGTATTGCAGCAGTGCTTTTAATGGTAAAGAACAGCCCAGTTAGTTCCATCAAAGGGAAGCCAGTACAAGGTGATGACCTCATGTGTATGAAAACCAGTGCACCATCTACCTCGCCCATTGTCACCCTCTGCTTTCTTCATGTGTATCATCCCATGCCTCGTTTTCTAGTACCTTCGCCCTTTTCACCTGCCCATCTACGTAATCCAATGAACTTTTATCTCTCTTTTGATAATTATTTATGGCTTTCAAGTTGGAGTTCAGCTGTCATTCACCATTCATGATATAGACCTCTTGATGGGCAAAAGCATTGTTTCGTTAGAGACAGACTTGAGGCGGTCAAGCCTCGTGACGCAGTCCTGGATACCAGGTTTCATCACATCCTTATATAAACCACTAAAGGGACACGCTTCACTTGCAATTAAAAGCGATAAGCCAGTCCTCGTTGTGTAGTGAAAAATGCAGACGGCAACAACAGCTTCATCTTGATGGCTTTATTTACCTGACCCCATAAAAGGGCAAGAGTGGCAAACTGATCTTGCTGATTCGAAGAATGATCACTAAAACAGACAGGATGAACGTAGCTGATGATCACAGTGCGGCAAGTGCAGTAATTGCTGACATTTAATGAAAATAAAACCCCAAAAAACCCTGGTCGCTGATATCTGAATGGAATTTGAATAACTTAAAAGGAACTAAACTAAGTTCCGATCCAATCGTGAAAAATCACAAACATTTTTCAGATACAAATGAAATGAATGGAATGGGATTTGATCGTCTCAGCTGAAAGGGTAACGGAATACAGTTCCCTGTTTTTGATGATCATGCCCCACCCTGCATTTCACTGCCAGTAGCATTATGCCCCGACTTGTATTGAGTGGCATCATGAGACAGACAGTGCTGGCTATACACATACAACTGAATGAATGCCTGGATATTATGTCACTGTCTGAAGATGCTTCCTGAGTTTTGTTTTAAAATTATCAGAATAGAGCTGTTTTCTGCCTGGGTGGGACCTTTCAGTTTCAGTTGACTTGATAGAGTGGAGGGCAGCAATGAGATCAGACACTAGGCAGACATATCTACACCCAGACACTTACCACCCACGTCCACATCCTCCCCTTCCACACCCACACGCAGACACACGAATACACAAACACACCTCTCTTTATATCCATACACTCATGTGCATTTACACATGGTCAACCAAACACACATACAAACACACACATAGACACCAATACAACTACATTGAAATGATGAGCAGCGCTTGTGTTTTGTGGATACATTGGTTTAATTGTGTACATTTATAAAGGAGAAGAAAACTCACACTGTGACTCACACAAGTCACAGTCTTACAAGGCGGCAGCATTCAGCATCCACGTTCTGTGTCTCTGGCTGGCTTGCTTTTATCTACTCACCATGTTTATTTCATATCCCAGACTCCCTTTAGTCATGAAGTTCATTGATTTCATTTCTCTACCATTGCTGCTCCCCTCTGTCTTCTCTCCCTTCTCCTAGATTTTCAAACTGAAAAATTGGTGCAATTTTAACTCAGAGATGGCCAGATGATCTGGATATTATTATGAGTATGGAGAGAGATGGGGAAGAGGAGGAAGTGGTGGTGGTGGGGG
>JAWQUT010000875.1:79112-89532 GCA_033807755.1 Ellobium chinense
GGGGGGGGGGGGGAGTGTTGCTGTTAATGTGATTATGTTTTGAATGGTAGATTGAGGAAGGGAATGGGGTGGGGAGGGAAGGGAATGGGGTGCAGAGGGAGAGGAGATGTCATCAAGCCAACTGTGAAAATATAATGTTGTTATTTATTTCAGTGCTGCTTGAATAGAAGAAACTGTATAGCAATAGTGAGAAGAAGAAGAGAGCATACCATTAACACATGGAAGAAAACACATCAGCGCCTCATTGAAACACTTCTGGCACTTACAGTTACACAATTTTAACACTTAAAGTGCCTGTGAAAAATCACTATACAGTGGAACCCGCTTAAGCGGGACGGCTCCGTTCCCGACAAATCGTCCCCCTTAAGCGGGCGTCCCGCTTAGGCGGACTATCCATTATAAAGTGATTTCTTAGCTAGTTTGTGCGTTTCATCCAAGTTAAGGGATATCATTACTTGTTGCTAGTGAGGTGTGACAACGGAATCAGATTTAAATTGTATCTGTACTGTTTAAAATATACTTATTGCAGTCTAACTGCATTTTCAGTAGACTTGCAGAGCATATTATTGGTCATTCTTTGCGGGGAATGACCCAAGCCTTCTCACCACTCTCCTTTGAAAATTCAAAAACAATTTCTTTTAAAGACCAGGACATGTCTACATCAGAGGGAAAGAAATAATACATGCATTCTCCAGAAAATATGAAAGGTCTAACATCTCTGAAGTCGAGATGTTCGCCGCCCCCCATTCAAGTGATCAAAAATAATTTGGGATCAAATTTACATGATCGTAAACACCAGCAAAGATAAGCGTCACACTTTTCGCTCCACATCTGACCAGAGCGCGACGAGAGCGGCGTGTGTCAAAAAGCCTTTACGCAACACGAATGATGGTCATGCCTTTGTCAACGACACCCTGGCTGAATGTTGTGCAGGTAAGGCTCGTAGGTGTCAATCACTGCCTAAGCTGAAGAAAGGATAAAGTGTGGCTGACAGGGGGCGGGGCTTACTTAATCTTGATCCGTTAATGCTTGCGCGGGTTAAATGACCAGCGGCTAGGGTGTCCGCTCGGATTCGTCCATGCGTGCGCAGAAGGGTCAGCTGCCTGACAGAAGGCCATGGGGAGGTAGTATCAATCACTTCTCACGTAACATAAATGGGGGGGGGGGNGGTACAAGCTTCTTTGTAGCTCTCAGGTTTTCAGCTGATGGGCAAAGGTAAACAAGCACTAAGACACGGTACGATAGTGACAATTTGCAGCATTCCTGTCTAAAAACAGCGTGTGTATTACGGAAATCTGGCTCCAAGTAGTCTCGCTTAAGCGGGTTGCCGTCCCGCTCACACGTATAGATTTAAATAGCAAAAATTCCGTTCCCCAGGCATTCGTCTCACTTAAGCGGGCGTCCCGCTTAAGCGGATTTCACTGTACTTCCCTCAGTGCCGCCCAGTTTTGAGAGATCAACAGGGAAAGAGAGTTGTGCACAAAAAAATTCATGAAAATAAAACTGTTGGATAGAATTTTTTCAAACTTTCAAAGCATTCCGGTTAGATGATATAAGTTGTTTTTAGTACGTCATTATGCAAATTAAGGTCACGTGATACTGGTGGCCATCTTGGATTTGTACTGTTTATAGAAAAAAGTTTGAAAACTCATTCAAGCTATTTATATGACTATTTAGGAGTCTTGATGGCTCATTTTGCCTTAGATGTGATGCATGTATGTTATTACAAGCTACAATGTCAAGATAAACATCGTTAGTATGTTATGATCATGCAAATAAACGGATAAAATAACGATAAAAATAAATTCACTAACTATAAGTTCTATGGCAGCATCTGGGAAAAAGAGCTTGAAGTAGTCAAGAGGTTCATAAGCTGTTATGTCTATAAGGACTCCTCTCCTTCTGATAAATTCTGGAAGCCATGAACTGTCAAACTGAAGTGCATCATCCTCATCCAAGACTGTCCAGGGATCAGCTGTTTCATTGTTTACATTTCCATCACCATGCCCCCTCTTACGACCCCTCCTTGTTTGACGTACCGGCTGACCCCTGCCCTAACAGTACTAGTGCTAGCTCTAGACAAAGTGTCATCACTTTCGTCAGTATCGGACTCAATCCCAAACCTACTAGACCACGAATCATCGCTTTCGGCTTCAAAATCTGATCCAGAATCTGAGTCATCTCGATTGATAAATGAATCAAACATGATAGACACTTTGACTTTCGATTTTACTGATGAGGCCTTATGGAGCTAAATATGGAAGTACTGCCTTGTTACAAACGCTAGTAGTAAAAAACGGAAGTTGTAGACGGCGTGAAGCTAGTTTTGTAGCCCCGTTTTAAAGGGCACCTGCATTTTCGCCAGTTGGCGAAATAGGCACTCTGACGGAATACCGGAAATTCGCCGCTTTTTAGGCACTTTAAGTGTTAAAGACAACAGAAACAGTATGAGCAGTTTGTTTCCAGGAAATTATAATGAATTTTACCAAGAATATGATGATACTAATATTGGTACTGGTACTCTTATTTGGTGTAGAGATGGGAAATTTCATCGTGTGATGGCAAAGGGGAACTACTTTTATGCAGCTTTGACAAGTCAATTGTGGACTGTTAGTGTTACAGGAATTTTGCAGTAAGACACGGCATTGGAGTGAATAGATCAGAATTATTGGAATGGGACAGATCATTTGAGAATGGAATCGCATTGGGAAGAAGAGGGGGAGGGGGGGAGGTGAGGTAGCGAATTCTATTCATGGCCAACCTCCTCAAGTTGAGAGTGTAATCAGCTTGCTGCTACTGATAGCTTTCAGTCAACATGTAAGGACATAAGGACATGATCAGCTTGTGACATTACTGAGATAGATATGATGAGGGAAATGCTTAGATGGAACTTTAGGATTATAATTTATGTTAAAAGACAGGCTGTACAGGTATATTCAAGCTCAGTCTGAACTCTGCAAGTCAAAGCACTACTCAATTGTGCATATTTTATCAGGACCAAATAAGAGATGACAAATGTAAGTTATGGGTAAAGAGATGGTTAAAGGAAAATAATGTGCACCTTGTTTGTTTAAATTTCATGGTGGTGTATTCAGAAGTGAAATTATAAGAGGAAAACTTAGATTTTTATCCTAAGTGACAGTTTGCAGTTCCCACTCACCCCTGATATGACTATTCCTTGCTGTGTGTAGATATATTAATTAATATACTTTATCTGTGCAGAAGAAAATTTAGGCCTTAAGTTATGTGGACACAATTCTAAAATTGACTTTTCTTTAACCTTTATTTGGTTTTAATGTTTACTTTAATGCCTTATAATTGGGGAAAATGATTCAGAATTAAAAGCACAGCGGTTTAGTTGGTTTCCATCGAAAATGTCGATACGCCGTGCGCTCAAGCAATTTTCAGGATTTTTTTTGGTCAGGCATTGGCATCCCTGGTCAGTGGCCTAAGCCAAGGAAAACAAACCAGGCTGGAAGCGGAGTTAGAAATATTTTCAAGTTGTGACTGATGTAATTCACAGTTCATAATGATCATAATTGATGTACTTGATAACTGTCAGGACTTGAGAAACAATTTGTAATCTTGCTACACTCGTTTCTAATTAAGCCTTGTAATCTGTCAGATTGTCTGTACTCAGATTGGATTCAGTTTCTTTCATTTTAATCATTAACATTGTCATCATCTGATCATCAGTATCAAAATTATTGAGCACCATTAGACTATTCATGTTTTGCTTTTCTCACATTTGACTGATACAGCGCATGACAAACACTTGCCACAGCGATAATTTCAACTTTGATATTATTTGTCTGTATTTCTCCAGTCCTATTTTGGCTCAAATTCTAGTGGAAACTCAAACATTTGATGGGGTTGACAGGTGTTGGTTGATCCATTACTCTGCTTGACATGTCTGTGTTTCTACTGGTGCAGCCTGGAATTGTGGAAGATCTGGCAACTGTTTGCTTTTTGATCCACTAGTATGACCTGCATGTGTTGTGGAGTCAATCAAAATTTTGATGATATGGACATATGCATGAAATAAACAAATCAAAAAGATATAAAGAAGAATTCTGTTAATATGAAATTGGAGGGACCAGCCAAATCGTTGTGGGTTAAACAAGTTTTGTGTTATCCCTTTACAGTTCTAGGCTTCATTTGGGCTTATGGGTACAACTTCTTTCACTTGGGAACAATTCTTCTACGCAGGGCCATAACTAGCAATCCCACAAACCCTTGCAGTTTGGACAAAGAGGTCCCTAAAGACGGAGATATAAAAAGCGAAGAGGAAAAAGTTCAGTGTTTGTATTCAATGTGGACCCAAGTAATGATCTTGCAAGGGGTTGGTGCGTGGAAGAGGGGGAGGGAGCAGATGTGACTTGCTGTGAAGGTATTAAACGTCTCTCTTGACTCTCATCATAATGACTTGAGAGCAGTGAGATTCAATTCCAGATGGGGAAATCTCTGTCCTGGCATGTACGTACATCACTCATTTCAAACACATCAACACAAAAGTAAAAAGGGTTAACTAATAATTAAGTTTATTAAATGTCTTCCAAGGAAGTTGAACTGTTCAAAAAGTCTCTAGCAATGTTTCCACATGACAAAGCAATGAAAAAGATCCCAAAACTTCAACAAGTCTCCATCAACTTCAATATCAATTTCATTTTCTCCAAGTGAGACAACAGAATCAGATAACTCTACTGTGGAGAGAAGCTTTTCCGAACTACCTTTACCATCACTATTGTGTAGTAAGTGTGATGTAATGCCAGCTCCAGGGCAACACGGACCCTCAGTTCCACATACAAATCATCAGTGCCTGTATATAAGCAAGACTTAAACGTCTGGGTACACAGTTCCCATCGCCCAAAGTGAGAACAGGAATCAGGTCTCCTGGCACATGTGAGGGGCGAAGGCTTAAAGCAACTTTGTCAGCACGACACTTCATAGTCATCACAGCAACCCTCTTCTGCTCAAGTGAAAATTTTTTACAAGCTTCGACGAAGTCTTCACATGAAGATTTGAAATACTGAAAGGAAAATCTCACACCAAGGTGCAGCTGGGCTCACAAAAACTCCTGTGGGTTTTTAATGTCAATAATATCTTGGACACACAGTGTTGTCAAGAGGGTCCTAATTTGACGGTTTCCCAATCTGAAACATGGGCAACACTTTCACAGAGATTGTAATTACCTCTCAGACACTCCATACAAAAACATGATAATGTCCTTGTAACAATAATATTTGGTGCTAGGCACTTTTGCCATGCCGTGATCCAAAATAATGTCACTCACTCGGCTGTAATACCCTGGAGGTGTGTGCACAAGCAAAAGGGCATTTTTGCCTTGTACTGAGATGAGGCACAATCGCTGAAATAAAAGCCACAGATTTGATGATGCCACTCTCTTTCAGATAATTTACAACAATCTTTGCAACTTCGTGCACAAAATGTGCATCATGTTTAAGGTCATCACTTATAAAAACAAAATGTTCAGTGATGACACCACCACAACATTGAGCACATTGTCGATGAATGACAACAGATGGACAGTTACATGAACCTGCTTCACGCCATACTATGACGACTGAGGCTGAGCCTGACATGCACATACGTGTAGTTCTGTGGCAAGTCAAAGGTACACACTGCAGTGCTATCAGGAGGAGTATTGAATATGCTTCTGTATTGCTCCCCCTGCCATTGGTAAGTGAAAATATATGTTTTGCAAGAGCTGTAAGTTCTGTAATCATTTCTTGAATTAAAGTTGAAAAAAAACCCTTGATGTTCTGCCTTCTCCAGTTTCTTCTTCCCCTGCCTGAGAACATGCTCCCACCTCTCCCCTGCCTGAGAACATGCTCCCACCTCTTCCCTGCCTGAGAACATGCTCCCACCTCTCCCCTGCCTGAGAACATGCTCCCACCTCTCCCCTGTCACCATCTGGTTCGGATCTACGAACTTCAGCAGCTTTCTGCATAACCTCTTCACCCTCACAGATCTCACAATTTCTGTCAACAGGGGCGTAGCGCGAGGGTTAAAATCAGGTAGTCAAACTTGCACATTGATTAGGGTCACTCTACATTACATTAAGGTGGNCCTACCCCCTCCTCTAGGGGGAGGGGGTAGGGTAGCATGCTTGACACAGAGAAACACAATATTATAGAGCAAGATTTGCTTTACTACCTAAAGCAGGTCAACAACAACAACAACAATAATGAATAACATCATCAACAACAACAACAGCAAAATTCAGCGACTTTTTGTTTACTCTTTGTAGATAAGATTGATGCCTTTTTCCTTCGCCTGGTAAAATGATCAAGGATGGTGTCGTAAAAGGAAAAGAGAATTTTAATGACACTTTTTTGATCAACTTTGCTTGCATAAATAACAATACGTATCTTGTTCGTGTTTGGCTCATAGTTGAACGTGTGGAGTCTTTTAGTCGTAAGATGTTAATCGAGTGCTCAGCACAGGCAAACGTTGGCTGCTTCCGAAACAGCTGTTAGCCACGTTTACTGAGGGGCTTGACTAAATGCATGCCGTCGAAAACACAACATTTCAAATTATGCAGGGTCTAGACATATTATTGTACTAGATCTAAATCTAGCTCTACACTTGATCTAAATTACGATCTTGCCTCTGTTAAAAGCATCGAGACAACACTGAAGCCTACGCCTGACCCCATTCGAAGTAGCCGAATGGATGAGGGGAAATCACTCATCTGACGTTTTTCATTGCCTTTTCTGTGTTCCGTAGTCATTTCGATTTTTGCCTACACGCATGGAAATTTTAACATTGCTGGCGGGCACAACTGGGGCTCAATATGGGTGCTAATGCTGATTTTTGCGATTAATACAGTAGAAAAGGAACTGCATGGGAGTTCACGTACGTAGTCAAAATCCAAAATGACCACTAGACTGGCTATGCAGCTGAGTTGCGCTTGGGGCTCAATCAGGGTGCAAGTGTCATTCTTTTGACATACAGTCAAAACCATTTATAACAGGCCCTGATATAACAGGGATCCGGCTATAACAGGGATTTTTCAAATCCCCAATTTTTTTGCCTCTTTATCTTTAGTAAAATATATCGGCCATAACAGGGCCCCACGAAAGCCAAACTGGTTATAACAGGGATACCGAGACATGGTCAAGTAATAAAAAAAAGGTGGATTTTAGCTCTTGTGTACTTTGGCATGGAGGTCTAGCATTACTCATTATACAGTGCAGTCCAGTGAACGAAAACACGATCACGTGAGCGAGGCTAGCGCAACTAATGCTAGCCTAGTGTGAAGGCAATCGAATGTAAACAATGCATGGACCATGTCTATTTACTTTTATTGCAATGTACCGATGAAAAAGATGAGCTTGAATGTATGTAAGACATGATCTGTATTTGATATACACTGTCTAAGCAGCGCTGCACTGTTATGGGGCGTTTTTGCGCTACTGTATAGCTGTGCACTGTTTCCGTATGGAGCCATCTATCTTGATCAATACAAAAGTGACGACAACTAGTATTCCTGGCCATGGCCAACCAGGAAATTTTAAAAACCATATAGGCCAGTCGCCGGGGTTCATATGGCAGAAGACAATCAAAGGGATTGCATGGCGGCGTTTAAACTTCTTAGAAAGAATCTCTATTACAGTTTATCAAAACAGAAGTGCCTGGGCACACTATTGGACCATAGCTGACTACCACAGAGCATACTAAATGCCACACTGGCCAACTACCATGGTCCCCTTTGCAGAAGACAAATATTAAAAGGGATGACCATACTTAACATGATGCACTGGCGTCCAGCATTGTTTACACTTCGCAAGGAAGCTTCTAGATCAAAAGTGATGACAACAACAAACCGTGTTTGCTTATTTCCCTTGGTTATCTGATTTAACAGGGATCTGATATAACAGGGATTTTGCTCTGGTCCCACAGTCCCTGTTATATCAGGTTTCGACTGTATTAAGTTACAGACCTGTAATAGGATTGGACCCTTTTTTCCTCTATGGGCTATATTAACATTTTGAGCTGCCCTCTGAACCCAAAGTTTTAGCTTTCACCCAGACCCATACCAGATTGAAGCTCATTATGTGGCCCAAATTTTAAGACTTACCCAACCCTAGCAAGCCCATTGAAATTTTGAGCTTGGTTGCTATTTGTAAACAGACCCTACATTTTTCACTGGTCAATGCCAAACCCCTCCTCTTCCGCCTGAGCACACCCTTGACCTGGCAGTTCCAGCCCAGGACTAAATAGTGCCTGGTAAAATAAAGTAAAATGGACACAGATTCCCATGATATCAAAATTTCCCCCCTGGAGCCCTTATTACTGGAAGCAGGGCATGCCAAAAGAGGGAAAAGGGGAGATGAAATATACCCCCTAAGTTGTAGGACCACAAAGTGAAAGTACAATTACAGGTCTGTAACCAGTAGAGTCCACGAAGCGCGGCTAGCAGTGTTGACCTTTATAGTCAATCAGTTCGAGTGGCTTGCGCAGTCTTTTTTTCTTAGTCTACTATTAAACTGCTAATTTCATAAAGGGCGATGAGAGCTGGCATTTCTTATTTCAGTACTACTGTGGTAGACATCTGTTCTTTTTAAGAACTGTGTGAAGCATTCTTTTTCCAAGCGGTAGTCATTGACTATATGACTACCATTACGCTACGGCCCTGTCTGTCAATATACTTCAGCTTTCTATGTTTGTCTTGTGTTTGACACAATGTATCTGCCAACAAACTATCAACTTCTAGCTGAAGTTGAGTCAGCTGACGATTGAAAGCTTCAACTTTCAGTCTTGGAATAATACATATCTCACAAACACATTATACCTTCTCTATAACCTCGCACTCTCAGTCTGAGTGGTACTAATTTACATGATGCTAGATTCAAAGGCAAAAAATTAAAAAGTGAGTCGAGTACATGGGACATTCAAAAAAACAAAAAACAGAAAAAAAACTGCAGTTATAACAGTTTGGAAGATTAGTCTCAAAAGAAATTGGAATTTTTAACCCTAACCGTACATCGGGGGTGATTTTGTGATCCCAGAGGTTGTTTTTTCCTTAGTTTTAGCATTCAATAATGCACCAGCTCATTGAAACTTTTAGTACACATGTGTAACCGGGTGGAATGGCAATACAGTAGTATGGTATTCTTTCTCTTATGTTTAAGTTTAAGGGGGAGGAAGGTGAGCTTAGTCTGATAATTTTTCAGATGTTACATATTATTTTCAGGAAGTGTGTCACCAGGGATTTTACCAAATTACTGTGAATGATCAATTTTGAGAGGAAGGGCCGAAAAAACCTACACTAGAAAATTTCTGTCCCTGCCGGGGATCGAACCAGGGTCTCTCAGCTTGCAAGTCTGAACGTGTTACCAACTACACTACAGGGACGCTAACTTCACAGCAATTTAATTCTTAAATACCTACTGCCTGAATCGGTCCCTAACTTCCACGTGCGAACCTAGTGTTCACCCATGACCCAAACACACTTCCCGACTGCTCACATGTATATGTATTCCTCGAGAATGCAGTTATACATACACTGTACTGTACTTGGCTATGAAAAAGATATAAAAAGTGTCAAAAAAAGCTTTGTCATTTTAATATTTGTATCAGAGAATGTTGAATTACTTGGTTCTTTTGCACTTTGGCCAAATTATGAATGTTTATGATTATTGTTAGTTCCAGATTGTTTTGTGTTGCGACAGTTATTTCCACAACAAGTTAAAGACAAGATATTTAAAAATAAAATACAACTTGGATCTTGGAATTTGAGATGTCTGAGCTAAGAAACGAGCTGCACAAAAATAAAGACACCAACAAGAAGAGTAAGCACAAGTGACATGGTCTATCTGTATGTACAGTGTATGTGACATGGTCTATCTGTATGTACAGTGTATGTGACATGGTCTATCTGTATGGACAGTGTATGTGACATGGTCTATCTGTATGTACAGTGTATGTGACATGGTCTATCTGTATGTACAGTATGTGACATGGTCTATCTGAGGAGATCAAATCTGGTTAAATTGTGAGCTGTTTTCATGGTAGAGCACGGTAACAGATATACATGTACCTGCCTCCTTGTCAATAAAAGACATTTTCTTTGGAAAACTCATCGATTCTTGGCATAGCTCAGTCTGGACATGTCATTCCGTCGCTGCCGTTGCTCACCAGTCATTGTCTGCCGTCTCCTCCTTGACCTCTCCCTCCCTCTCCTGGGTCTTGCACTCATTACTGTATCGGCCTGAGTCTAGGATTCTCCATTGTCTCTTCAGTTGAATTGGAAAAAAATATCCATTATTAGTTAGATTTCGTCGTCTTAATGCATGACTTTTTGAGAATAATTGTAAACCTGTAAATGAATGCTTATAGTTAATGTTTTAATGTTTCCAGTGATTGAAAAAATATAGTGGAAGATGGGGGGGGG
>JAWQUT010000875.1:92949-115187 GCA_033807755.1 Ellobium chinense
CAATATCCACTAGTGTCAGTTAGATACAATATCCACTAGTGTCAGTTAGATACAATATCCACTAGTGTCAGTTAGATACAATATCCACTAGTGTCAGTTAGATACAATATCCACCAATGTGTCAAAAAGGTAATGAAATCAATAAGTGTTGATCTAAGATTTACAACGTGTTGTTAGATGTTCACTTTTAATTATAACACCAACACCAACACCAACACCATCATTTTTCTAGAGCTCTTTATTTATTATCATTACAGTATTCCTTCTCATAACAAATTTGATATCGATGGAAATACTCCTGCAAATATTATAACAAAAAATTGCTTAACTTCAAACATAGCAGAAACAGTGTCGGTCTCGCTGTGACATGTTGTGAAGACATTTTTGACAGGACCAACACCACAAGTCAACATCTCCATCATATTTAGCACTGTCTAGCACATGGCATGAAGTTTACACAATATAAACTTCTAATTTTCTCAAAATGTTGAGACAGATATTATATACTGTATGAGCAATGAATGAATCAAAAATTCGGTAAGGATATGAACAAGTGTTGGCCTCATATTTACAACATGTTGTTATACTATAGAGTATTTGTGTTTTTTTGAGACCGACATCCTATTTCAAGTATTCTCATAGACTGACTCAGGCTTTTCATAAATTTAAGAAGCACAGTGTGCCTTTGGTCAAATTTAACTTTTAACCCATAGACTACGTCCAATGTGGAAAGTGTCTATAAATGCTAATAATTCTACAAACTAAAATACTGTACTATCTAATATCTGACAACAAACTAAAATACGGTACTATCTAATATCTGACAATGTGAGGGTGGGTCCCATATCTATTACTCACCAGTGTCGGTCCCAGAATGGTCTCAGGCGGTGCACGACAAACATTTTCTGGTCCTCGCTGTGGCTCCGCATCCTTTGGTCCGGCAAAATACGGCCCAGGTGTCGGTTGCAGAATAAACAAAAACACGAGATACAGAACAAAACGTATTGTTTTTTACCAGTGTAATAAGTCCTTATTATTCAGCAGTTTGTAGTTTTAGATTAGAAATCGTCTCTTATTATATTAATTGCTTGGTTTGCTTTTTAAGGATTGTGAATACTGAGCTTGTTTTCCAGGTACCATTAATGCACGACATGCTAATTGCTATAGGACCGACTCCAATGTAATGAGCATGAAGATATATATATAATAATAATTATTACTGATCCAGATTCCTGAAGAGATCATATCAGAATATTGTACCAAAATTAACATTTTCTGTAATGAAGCACTGAAGACCGAAGACAGCAATTCAAAAATTCAATAATTTATTAGTAATATTAGTGCTGATTGCATAATGGCGTGGAATAGGAAAATTATAATCTGTAGGTGTCTGGCAGAAACCCTTGCTAAAACAGCCGTAAGAGCTTTTCACACCACATTTTAGCTACTGCTTTTACTACATACACACATTTGCAGTTACACTTCTTATTTAATCTATACAGTTTGAAAATAAATAATCATTATCTTACAGTGTTCATAACACCATAAAGCAATAAAATGAGCATGGTATGAAATATTGTGAGAAAACTAACAACATGTGTCAGATCACTGATCAGGTTTTGTAAGCTGACTAGTTAATTTGATTTTCTTATCTTGAATGCACATCATGCACATGTCCACACCTGCTTGAAGGTCAGAATGAACAAAATAAAAGTTAGACCTACATAAAACTACAGTACATATATAAAAAATATACAAGTATTTGTAATTTTCCCTCAAATTGATAGGGATATGTCACACATTTTGAATTTACTGACAACTACTTAAGAGTTGAGACACCATCCATGGGCAAAACTAATTTAAGGCATGTTTGTGTCAGTTCTTCATAGAATTAAAATAAACCATATAATATAACTTTATACGGTAGTTTAAGCGATGCCACTCACTTTTCTTTGAACCATTCACGGCTTGTGAGAATTCTTGCTGACTTTGTCTCTTAGTCTTAGTCTGAAACCTTCACTTTCAAAGAGGTAATTCATATTATTAGATCTCTACATGAAATGACTATACCATTGCACTGCACAGGAGCAGTAGACAGACTTACCAACCCCTAAATTTCAAGGGCCAGGCAGTAGATGAGGCTGTATAAATAACATTCATCATCAGGGGCGTAGCGTGACGGTCGAGAGCGGGCATTCAGGATTATTTTATACATGGGTTTTTGTTAGAGGTTTAAAGTATTAGTAATGTAAAAAACCAGAACATCGCAATATCTGTCATATTGCTCTGAAAATCTCATTTGCCTTTTGCCCTCAAATAAAAACTTAGGCCTGGGCCTACCTCTGTGTTTTATGTCGAGTCGCTGCTCAAATGACAATCCCTTTTCTTTCAGCTCTAAAATTTCAGAAACTGACACAGGTCACTCTCAATTGAGGAACACACCCCATCTCCTTGCTGTGCCATGATGAAATTTCACGGGATGCACGAGTGGCGGTTCAAAACTGAGACTCGAAATAACTTCATCAAATAAACTATCGATACCAAGTCCTTTAAATACTGTAGTTCTAGTCGGGAGTTGGGAGTTGTTTTTTTTTCCTTAATTCTTAAGTGATAGATCTCGATTTTAGCTTAAAAGAAAGAGAGATAGATATAGACGAAACTATATCAACAAGCTGACAAAGAAAGAGGATGCTTCGGTTAGCTCTATTCTACTCTCGCAATATATCGATATTCTGGATCAGTTTTATCTCGAACCCACCCCCCTCCCCTTTTTTTTCCCCAAAATAGCCCTCACTAGAACTTATTCTGAGTAGACAGGTTTTTCCGCAATCACAGAGTTAGCAAAAAAATGCTGGCCGAATGTGAGTCAAACTTATGAGTGGCTGAGTTAAAATCTCCAAGGAATTTCATGACCTATGAACTCATGTTACAGACCGCTCTTATCTCCGTTTGTTCTTGATCTTCATCAGGAAAGAAAACAAACAAGTTATTAGTGTGGTAAATGGTGGAAACTAATCCCGTCAAGAAATGAAATAAAATAGTTTAAACAGTTTAATTAAATAATACTAAAAATCTTATTGTACAAGTCCCCAAGCTTTCTGACCAACAGGTCTTCTTCAGGGGGTGTTAATTAAAAGGGGATAGAAACGGTCTATATATAGAGGGAGAAAGAGGGCGGTCCCAACTACAGAGACAGTAGGCGACAACAAAACGATCATGAAAAAGTATTAGAGCAGTGGAGAAACTGGAGCAAAGAAATCAAACAAGGGTGACTATTGTTTAATGTTCATTCCGTGGGGCATGACGGTACCGAAGCGCTCAATGAAATATTTTTCCATGGCCAACCTGTCAGATGGGTCGCCATGGTTGCGCCAGAGCGCTCCGACCCTCATGCTATCCACGGAATGACCGGGAAGGGAGAAATGTCTAGATACAGGTCTGGCACGGCCATGTTATTAGTGTCCAGTAGCTTGCGGCTCAGCTCACGTTATTTGCACACGGTATGTGGTATCTAAATTATCAAACTGGCATTCCTTTGGACTCTACCATTTCACATTGGTAAAAGGGGTGTTCAACTTAGACATATCCAAACATTCTTACCCATGCTCTGCAAATTGGTATGGTCTTGGACAAACAGAAATCTTCTGCTCTAAAGGTGTAAAGGTGCAATGCTTTTCTTAACTTCGTGCGCTATACTCTCCACGTCCCGTTGCCTCAATAAGACCAAGCGGTGTGACGTCAGAGGCTGACACTGAAGGTTACTAGGCGGCCAGCGTGCGTCCCCAAAAAACATCCCGTTAGGCCAGTACATGGAGTAGTTATTATGAGGTTTTTATTCTATTCGGCGCTTTTAAGGTACGCTCGAAGTAAGATTGGATTATAAATGACGAGAATTTAAATAAGCGTATGATTTTATTTGAGTGCTTAATCTTTTGCGTACATTTTGGGGCATTCAGTGAATACCTTGAATATTATTACGCTACGCCACTGTTCATCATCTACTTTGATTCTTCTCATTAGTTATTTAAATCTGTCTACCTCAATGTCAGATACTGATAGGTTGTAAAAACAAAGGCTATGAAAACCTGCTTCAGAAGCTTGTATACCTCTTAAGATATGCTTGGGCTGGGATTAGGAAAGACAAAGCACATTTTAGAAGTCCTTATTACTATGGTTATTAGGGTGTCCCTCAAGGATTTGTACTTTAGATCTAGATATCTTGGTGTCAGTCATGGTTCACGTAGATCTACTTGCTCTGCAAAGTCGACTAGCTAAATCCGCACACCGCCCATGGAAGACGAAGCAAGAGTGAACTGGGTGATCACTTGGTGTTTGAGATTTTGAGTCATTCTGATTAGCTAAGCTACCTCCAACATAAGGATTGCACACATTATATTGCCAGATCTTAGTGCCATGGCCAGTAATAACTGGTTAGTGCGATTTTGTTATTTGTTAATCTAGATCATCCTACAGAAAACAAAAAAAAAAAAAACATGATGCTCCTGAAAGAAGCAATCATGCAATCAATTTTGTATAAAACTAATACTGTATCTCGGACCAAAACATATAGCTGCAACGTAAAGACTATCATTTCACAGGTCTAGTTTATGTGCGACAACAGAGCTGAGCTTTAAAGAACATGAAATATCCTCTATACTACCTAAAATATTTTCAAAGTGGATCATGCAGTATGCTACAGCAAACATTTTCAGAAGCAATTCTTAGAAGGTAAAGAGGACTTTTAACTGATCAGTCTTACGTGTGATATTTAGAAATGACAGACTGCATTATACTACTGCTTGTCCATTGATGTCTGGTCACAGTATTGCCATCTAAGTTCATGCTCTAAGTCAACCTAACATGCTCTGGAAATTTCCCTATCCACTGACAGCCAAGAATTTGAAGAATATTCTGCACAGGCTCTAACTCAGTGGCTATGCTTATAGTACACTTGTGCTTAGTATGAAGTTCATGGTGAATGAAGAGAGCCTTTGGACAGGAATTTTCTTTTTATTCACAATCACAGATACTGAAATTTCCAGGAAAGCGCTGTTGCATCAAGTAGGCTCTACTGCACATAAGAAATTGTGCCAACTTAATAACATTTTGCAATAAAAACTGTTTACAAATGTGTACAAATGAACATATATTGGCAAATGGTTTTCAGAAGTCCAATACAACATGCCTTTCTGAATTTTCAGGTGTTCCTGCTTCAGGTTTACTCCCAAACCCACATCTAAGAAATGACGATGTTGGCAGGAAGTTGAGCAAGTGCGAACATTCATCGCTTCTGCACAATTTCCACCTGACTGCATCACACACACATCACCCAGGATTCTCCTCTGTCTGTTTGGATCCCTTTGTGCTGGACACAGCCTACTATACCCATAAACAATACTATGGGAATCTGGAATTGGACTTACAAAAGTAAGCAGCACAAATGCCAGTGATGTTTTTAAGCTAACTTTTATTTTGTAGATATCTAACTAGTTTATGTGAAGCCTAATACCAAAAGCTTGATGTAAGTTTATCCACACTTTCTTTTCAGTATGACAGCAGCTCAGGAGCTGTTGCTGGCTCAGAAAAGAATAATCTGAAAAAAATGGGAGTAAATAAATTGGTGCTGCTTTTGCATTCAGGATTTCCAAGTTGAGATGGAATCTCTCTTCTTGAAATTGACTGAGATCTAAATGTGATTAAATGTAATTGTACATTATTCAGCTTTGTCATTAGCCGGACAAAGTCCATAGAGCTAAACNCTAACTTTTATTTTGTAGGTATCTAACTAGTTTATGTGAAGCCTAATACCAAAAGCTTGATGTAAGTTTATCCACACTTTCTTTTCAGTATGACAGCAGCTCAGGAGCTGTTGCTGGCTCAGAGAAGAATAATCTGAAAAAATGGGAGTAAATAAATTGATGCTGCTTTTGGATTCAGGATTTCTAAGTTGATATGGAATCTCTCTTCTTGAAATTGACTGAGATCTAAATGTGATTAAATGTAATTGTACATTATTCAGCTTTGTCATTAGCCGGACAAAGTCCATAGAGCTAAACGTCTAAGCAGAATCGGTGTGAAAAATCAAAGTTTAATATAGAATCGATCTAGTTGAAATTGGCTAAGATCTCATTCTGATAAAATGTAATAATAAATTATTATTATATTATTTTTCATAAGCCTGACAGAGAGTCCCTACAGTTAAAGGTCTAAGCAGAAACAAGTGAAAAATCAGTCTCTCAGTTAATACTGAATCTCTCCATTTTAAAGTGACTAACATCTAGACTAATCGTACATTATTCAGCTTTGTCATAAGCCAGACAAAATACATAGAGCCAAAGGTCTAAGTGGAACCGAATGAAAAATCCTCAGTGTTACACAAACCAGAGCTGCCAACCAGTACGAAATTTTCGTATTTCATAGGAAAATGTGACCTCGTTACGAAAATAGGATTCGTACTCTTCAAAATCCGAAAATCGACTGTCAGTATGAAAAAGAATACCGTGAATGCCTTCTGCAACAAAGTCGGGCGCTTAAAGAGCTTTCTTGTACTGAAAATCATCTCTTACAGTACAGTATAGTATACATACTGGCATTCCGTTATGCCGTAGAGTACACAGCAATATCAATGCTGACGCGCGTTTCTTCTTAGTTTCGCTTTCGCCGGCACCGTTTGGCATGTATGTTAGGCTTATTTCCCGGCCGCATATCGGAATTGCTAGATCCAGAAGAAGTTTAGTTGAAACTAGCAGTCTCTTACATAGATACCAGTAATGGTAACCAGCCACAGGTCAAGGTTAATGATCTTTACTGTACTACTAGATCTAGTGGGCCTGAAAGCGCCGGCTTTCAAAGTCCTAGTTTGGAAAGTTTAGGGCTAGCTCTAGATGGATTTCCCTTTCCTGCGATTTTTGCTTTATGTGTGGCCGCACCAAGCCCAACATAAAATTTAGCCTGGCCTGGATGCGGCCACCCCCCTACCTCCACAATTTGCCTTACAATCATTTTGTTCTATCCACCATATTAAACTTTAAGCATTTTAAGACATACCCACAACAAAACCACAGCAATAAATTCATGCATAAATAAGAAGAAATGTTTGAGTCAACCTACTTGATAATCTCACTGGAGTCTATTTTACAAAAGGCAAACCAAAATTTGCCGCCTCTTCCACTCTAACGGTAGAAGATGTACCGGATGTAACCAAAACACGTTCTATTGAACTAACGGAAGTTACTCTGGAAATTTTGTGTGAATACAGTCCATTTGAGGTCTAGTTCTGTAAAGTGGCCACACCTCGGCCTGGCCGCTAGATGGGCAGGTGACTCTAATGCATTTCTCTTTTTGTCATAAGATGGCAGATATAACAATTCATATAATAATGTATGAAGCAGAAATACTACATGCATCTTAATTCATTTCTCCACAGTTGCTGTCGCTACACAGCTTACAGATAGCTGGCCAGGTGGTGTTGGGACAATCTCAAGAGGCATGTGCGGGGCCCTTTGCCATGATGTGCTGTTGAAGTTGTAAGAGTCACATTTCCTAGCCCGGATGACAGTCAGTGCTGAGGAAGATTGAACCTTGACAGATGCGAGACCGATAGCTGTTGCTTTGTCAGGAGAGACATACTGGCTGCATAGTGGGGGTGGCAAATTGATCGAGAACTTGGAGTGCTGCACTACCTGCTGTCCCTTTCTCAAGCATCTTATGAACCTATCCTGCAATAAAAATGTCAAACATCTGTGATTGCTATTACTCTGTGTCTGTAATTTTTTTTTATTTTGTTATGGACATTTGTTGTTTGGACTAAGAGTGAACAGTATACTCACACACATTTATTACCAAACTCAGGACACTCGGAACTGTTTCCCACTGAGCACATTTCATCAACTTACCCAATTTAATCATCAGCCTCAACTTGCAAAATTATTTGGAGAACTCATTTTTATATAATAGAATTTTATAATAATTTTTTTATGAGAGTCAAACAGAGATTAGTTCATTCAGTTATAGTGGAACTGTTACATTTACCAGATATATACTGTATAGCCTAACCATTTCAGCATTCTCAATGTCCAAACTATGGGCACACTCAATCTCTTATGCTCAAGGCACTTTGTGCACCATCCCATTTATAACAAAAATTCCTCAGAGATAGCACCTTCATGCATAGAGGTCCAACTTAATATCAAGGTCCAACTGAATAATGATAGAATAATACAGAACATATACTTCAAACTTTAACATGGGATACTTAGTAAAACAGTACTTAATGCTGAGGTTCCACTACAGTCACATGATACATTTCAAATGTAGTCTTGTGCAGAGAAATAAACCCTACTAAATACATGCCACCACCCATAAACAATGCTGTCGAAGCCCTTTTACGACTTTAAGGACACAACAGTATTATTTCTGGGCAACATATGACCATAGCTTTCTTATCATAGGTGCTTCACAGTGGGCTTGCCCTTTTCATATTTTGGAAACTGGACGCTAATCATCTTTTCACCAGCTTTCAAAGAAGAAACAAAACAAAGCTGTATTAAAAATAGGTAAATGAGAACTCACTACTTGTGGGCTTTATGTTTCTATTCCGTCTTTCTCCAGACGCTTGTACTACTCCAGATCTTGTTTCTTTTCTTGGTGGCTGGCTCGTCATTACACGCTGTAATTTCAAAGAAGAAAAGCAAGGTTTAGGCACTAGAAACAAGAGATGTGACAGCCACAGAGCAGTGTTAGGCCCACTTTGACAGAGATCCACGAAAATTCTACTGATACAGAAACTTGTCAAATGAAAGCCATACATGAGCACTAAGCCATTGAAATCAAATTTCTCCCTGCCTTTTATCACGGAGGTATGCTACTCATTGTTCAGAAAATGCTCGGACCTTGCTACTTTTTCATTCGGTCATGATATATTTCATGAATGCGCAGGAATTCAACATGTTCAAGGCATGCTCTTATGAATCACAATAACAGAAAAGAAAAAGGAGACTAAAACCAGAAATATTCTTGGACAATGATTTTTTTACCAGACAGTATCATGCAAAGTAGCAGGTAAAACTGTTTTTCCCTTCCTGGTTGTTCTTGCAAAAACAGACTGAACCATGTTAAGCCGAATAACAAAGAGGTTTTGCTCAAAGGATTTTCAAAATTTTGAGGATAAAAACAAATAGACTAATTAGTCTATAATTCATTAATGCAATTTAGGTCAACATGCGGGTGACCGCACCCAGTGCCAGTAACAAAGTCTGGTTACATTGTTTTCTTATATTTTTGAAAGCAGGCTACCAATGCAGTGTCACGTTCCTCAAGTAACACTGTTAGTGTAACACTTTTATCCCCTCTTAACATTGTTTATGGCATTTATTGTAACATGATAATATAAGTTTAACAAGGTCTATACTAACAATGCATGAAATATTTTTCTCAGCAAAAAAATAAAACTGCAGATAACAGATTCCTTTACATGTACTGTCGAATATACACTGTAACCACATACCCATTCTGTAGCACTAATCGCCTCACTTTTTCACTCTTCTGCCCATGTGGCTATCGCTGAAGAATGTCCAGCCCGATCGATTTCAGTTTCACTGTTTTCCACCGTAACAACTATGGATCCTTTGAATTTTGTAAACCTAGTCTAGTATGTCCAGCTAACTTAAGTTCAACTGAAGGACAAAATCCTCATACATGAAACCAGAATTAATGTAGATCTAAATCTGCTCCAAGCACTCTGCTAATCTTGACTAGAATGGGGCCTCAGCTAGTCAAGACTAGTCTAATAAATCTTTATAGATCATCTACACTGATACTGTCACTGATAAAATGACAGACCAGTCACGTGACGGTCCTAACTAGACTATCTAGATTAGATCTTGATCTAAACTCTAGATAAAGTTATCTCAGATTCTTTTAGTTTTTATCTGACAATAATCATGAAACAGATCAAATTAAAATAATATTACATGCATTAGCCTACCCGTCAGTGCTCTCTCTGTATGGTACTGTATCACTGCATCGTATGTTTCTCTTTCCTCTGGTCTCCTCCTCTTTGTTGGTATCAAGGATGTCTGAGGGTGAATGCGACATATCCTTTCATTTTCAGCCTAAATATAAGGATTGGACTTTCCATGCTGAAACCGTTCATAGCTGCAGACAGACACACTGTCGATTCGATAATTCGCAAAATACAGTATCCTGGACTGGTCTGGTGTAAGATCCGCGTGAGTCTACCGCAGCTGCCGAATCCACAGCTGTCTCTGATGGAATCCCGTGAAGCGTAATTCCTGCTTTAGTCTTTTGTCGTGTTGTTGCAGCCACCAACAATGCATCGTCGAGGCAGGATGAAACCACATGTCGCTTTGTTCGCAGAGAAATCAAATGCAACAACCCGTTCGTCGTTACGATCAGGGAAGCCTAGACTAGCCTAGTCTATCTGGTGTTTATAGTGATCAGCCAGGTTTCAGTTCCGGAAGTGTACCCAAAAAAGTAGGCCAAATTTATTTTTGACATGTGAGAGAGCAAAAATAATAAAATCATCGTCATTTTTGCCCTCGCATTGCAATTAAGTCAATACTCACGATCTATTCAAATAAATTCTGAAGATGAAGCAATATTTTAGGGAAATATATGCAAGTTACAGTCAATAGAACACTTAAGTTTTTCTAAAACGTCCAAGTGGCATAGTGATTACATCTTTAGAAATGGCATTGTTTCCGATGCTGAATGAAAGGAATTTATCATAGTTTGGTTAGTATACAAACTTTAAATCAATATGAAGCCAATACTATGTCAGAATATTTTCCATTTCAATTATACATTGCTGTGGGCTCTTCTTTCGTACACCCGCCGACTCAAGGGGTGAAGAAAACAATTATTTTGGCTCTTCCCACAAATCCGTCACTTTCTGTTTACTCTCGATTTCGGATTTCAAATGTTTTTTCTCCGCAGACCTCGCAGAATGACACAAAATCGCTATTTTAGACAGGATGCACGCATTTCAGTGTTGCCATCCGAAATTTTGATTACTGCAATCAGATGTAGTAAGGCACGACCAATAATTTGAGGGGCATTTGCAGTTTGGCGATAGATAACTCCACATACAGTCGAACAAACTCCATCGTGCTCATTATGTCATACTCAGCACAATATTGACACACCAGCCAGGGTAAGCAGGGTAGCTCCATGCATGTGGTATGATCTGAGTGCAAAATCAAGGCATCCTTGTCTCCTTGTGAAGCTTTGCATGGCATTTTTTATGTTTAATAATATGAGATTCTGGTGTTGAGTGTGGTATCGATTTTTGGAGTAACGAGTAAAACTACCTCGAGTACTTGTGATGACTAAGATAGTGGTAAAGATAGTGGTAATGAATGTATTGTTCATTAATTAAAAATGTCAAGTTAAAACGTTTCACAGTTATCGCAGTATTTCATCTCCAGTGAACGGGACTGAACAACGTGTCTCATGTCTGGTCTCCACGCTATTTAAGTGCTTGATTTATGACTTCTAGCAACTCTACATCGGCTCAGCAACACTTAGCGTAAATCTGCAAGGTCCACTACCACAGGTGAGTACATGTATACTCAGCATTGCCCAGTACCACAGGTGAGTACATGCACACGAAGTACTGTCCAGTACCACATGTGAGTACATGCACACGAAGTACTGTCCAGTACCACAAGTGAGTACATGCACGCGAAGTACTGTCCAGTACCACAAGTGAGTACATATACACAACTGTCCAGTACCACAGGTGCGTACATATACACGAAGTACTGTCCAGTACCACAAGTGAGTACATATACACAACTGTCCAGTACCACAGGTGCGTACATATACACGAAGTACTGTCCAGTACCACAGGTGAGTACATATACACGAAGTGCTGTCCAGTACCACAGGTGAGTACATGCACACGAAGTAATGTCCAAAACCACAGGTGAGTACATGCACACGAAGTAATGTCCAAAACCACAGGTGAGTACATATACAAGGAGTACTGTTTAGTACCACAGGTGAGTACAATATACTCTCAGTATTGTTCAGTTGAGTACATCTTTTCTTCACCTTCCCTTATCCCATTAAACCTTCCTTTTCTCTTTCCTCCTTATCCTCTCCTCCTCTTTCTGTCATTCATTTTAGTATAGTAAGCCACAGCGCTGTTTATATGCGCGTGAAAAAAATACGTGTGCATCATATAAAAAAATGTCACTGTGCAAGCGCTTCTGGGCCAATTCAAATAAAATTCGGCACACACGAAATTGTGTCTGAATATTGTCATTTCCACTTTCAGTTTCTATCGAATCGCAGTTTTAATGGGGAGATGATCACGACTTCGCAGAAATCACGTGCAAAGACTAAAATGGGCAAAAGAGCAGAATTAAAAGAAAGGCAGATGTTTAATTCTAACTATTACCCTCTAAAAGCCTAATCGTTGAAGAAACGGGGTCTTGAAATTCACAGTGAAATAGAGGAAAAGCAACGAGGATGTCAGCTGTTTAATTTACGATTCACCACTGCAATGTTGACATGAACACAATTTCGTGCCTCCAAGCGAAGGTGGATCAACTGCAGATCGCCCCCAAAAGAGAGGGATCAAGAGTTACCATCCCTGCAGAAGACCACTATATCCGCCACCACTATATCCGCCACCACTATATCCGCCTCAGAAATGTTTTGGAAATGTTTCTCGGTACAACGTACCTGTCATGAATAATTCAGGTAGACATTTCTCAGCATAACTCAGAAAAGGTCTAGAGAAGCGGAACTCAAACTCTCAGCCCTGCCTCAGAGTCAGTCAGTGGATCCAACTCGTGGATAAGCAGGGAGTTTTCCTTTTGCGGCACTCCAGATTTATAAAGGTACATTTCCGGCACTACATATTTTTATTCATTTCACAGGTAGGACATTTGCGGCACTACCGATTTTCCCATAACTTTGAGATTACTTTTTTTTTTATAGTTCTGCCGATACTTCGGTATCGAAGAGGTCTGTAAGACCAACTAAAAAAAAAAAAAAAAATTTCCCCACTGCGTTTCAGGTTTGGGACCGTCACATTTCATGCAGATATTCGGATATCGTTATAAAATGAGGCCGCATTAGAAATGTTTTAGTTTATGTATTTAGAGGTTCTAAAATCGGCGATAAAATTTGAAACTATGTTACATGTATATGCAGCATTTACAGACTTGTGAGAGGCAGCCCAGTGTAACAAATTCGGTGAAGAAAGACTTTTCTGGTCATAACGCCTTCATCGTACTACTTCTTGATGTCCAGCATCCACTCCATCTTCTCCCTGTCTTTCTTCGCTGCACGTCTCCAGGTCTGGTCATTTTTCATCTTAAAAGAACTTTCAACAATCACTTCTTGGAGTCGGTCCACGAGCTCGAATATGGGAGGATGCGCTGAGTAGAACATGTCGTTCAGCTGCTTGTGAAAAGCCTCACAGCCGTTGGTGATCCTGTTCATGTCAAAATTGCTGCTCGCCCAAAGCATAGGTGCAAAGAGTGAGGAACTGTGCATGTAAGTCTTCATGAGATAATCCAGATATAGGTCGACTCTTTCATCGCAAGGAGCTTCCAAGGTGACATCAAGTGCAAAGCTTTTGAAGACGTCTAGGTAGTCCAAGAAGGGGAGGCCAAAGGTCAGCTTCAAGAAGGCGTTGAATTCTGACTCTGGATCCTTGTAATGAGATGGCAGGTCAAGTTCTTGGATTTACCGCCCCCATCGTTGCTTTAGATGGAATAGGCAAGCTGCTTTCAGGGTGATGTTGGTCAAAACTTCACGTGTGGCGTCGTGAGCTGCTTTTTCGAAGTCCAGATGAAGGATCTTGTTGTCCAAGCTGGTTCCATTGACGTCCTGATATATTCTTTGAAAAACGGAAAACATCGTACAGTACACGTGGAGTTGGCCATGACTAGACACATACACTCAGGGACGACTTTCAAGTACAGCAGAGTTGTACCAAATAACCCTCACTGTTCTCTGACCTGTCTTCCATCGAAGTCATCAAGTGGGACGAACTAGAACATAGGCTGTAGAGGAGACAAATTTCCCCTCAAAACCACCCAAGTGCTGTGAGAAGACTAGTAGTATACCATTCATCCCTGAATCAACTTCTCCTTGTCTTAGACCAGACTCTGTGAGACGGTGCTATGGAGCAGCGATAACTGGAAGACAATCCCCGGTCTGAAATCGAGATTTTCATTTGACTTGGGATGCCCATCATGATGTAAATATTTTTGCTTATTTCACTACATTTCACTGAAATCAAACTGACCCCTCTGTTCCTTCTTTAATATTCAAACAAAGCGTGCACTTATTTTTCCTTGAACTTGACCAGCAACATCTGTGCCGTGTTAAGTTGGTTAATAATGACGCACATTTACTTTATTCATGAGTACAAGTATATTACATGAGAGGGAAAAATCCGTCTCCTTTTTCTCGTTCTAATCTTCCCTTCCTCCATCATCCAACTGATGTACCTGGCACAAGACAACGGATAGCCAAAATGATGGTACTTTGAGTATAAACCTTGATGCAAACAGCGCCAGTACTGTAGTGTATTGTAGTGTATTGTAGTGTTTTGTAGTGTATTCTAGTGTATTGTCTCATTTACCAGTTTGTGTGTGACATTATTATTATCTCTGACAGGACAGACAACAGACCTGTAGACAGAAAGGATGAAGTTCTACTACTCACTCACTATTCTCTTACTTGCCATCTTCCTGGTGGCTGCATACGGGGTGAGTATGGAAGAGCTGTGGCGAGGGGTGGGAGTGGAGGGGGGGAGGGTGGAAATATTATGTGTTGGGGTATAAATTATGTTATAAGACCTTTGTTGTACATGTCAGTTTGTTGTTGTTGTTGTTGTTGTTGTTTTTTATCACTCCATTCAGCCCGCCCAGCCAGGTTATCAAACTTACTCGATATTGACGAGATTCCAGCGAGCGATACCGATACTGTGTATAAGCGAATATCTCACAACGCACAATAAGTATTCACAGTAACAATCAGTCATAATTATCATACGTACTGACTTCATAATGAATACATACTGCTCACCCACTTTTACTTTTACCTCTCTGTCTTTCACTCTCCCTCTCTCACGCTCCCTCTCTCTTTTTGTTTCTCTCTGTCTGTCTCTCCCCCTCCCCCCTCTCTCTCTGTCACACACACACACTCACACACATACCACATACATATAAATGTAATTATATATATATATATCAGTAAGGTAAAAAGACCACTGTGAGCCCAACACATGGATTTAGATAATCCTATGAACAAGATGGGCGGGGCTTGGTAACTCTCCGTCTAACATTTGTTCATCTTGTCTGGTTTGGTCGATTGAAACATTTGGACTGTCTGTAGACTGGAATGGGCTGCACACTTTGGCGACTCACAGCGAAACAGTGGGGAGCAATTAAATACATCAGCTTGTAAACCGCACTACTTGCACGCCACTCTGCTGTTTGCGCCATAAGACATCGCTGCGCACTCATGCTAGCGCACTTACTGACAAGAGACTCATAGATCTAATCAGTCTCCCTTGGTTCAAACAGAAACGAACTTCTCTAGAGCCCGTGACCTGCTCTCCTTCTTATAGCAACATTTTTGTAATCAGATCTGTCCAAGAATTTTATTTGACCTATTTAGGGAGAGAGAATGTATAAACGGGAGACTCGAGAGGTAATTTTGAATTTAGTTTTCAGAAGCTCAAAATTAGGATAGTAGCAAGGTCTGATGTCTTCCCCACTAGTCATCGCTGGTATAGCAAGCTTTCCTTCAACAATATCAAACCAGATACCAGAAATAGATAGACCACAAGTTCTGGAAGATTATATGGACATCTTGATGGTTGAAAGAAACAGTACACATTTAATCCCCCCCCCCCTTTCTCTTTTCNTTTTCTCTTTTCTCATCTACGGACCTGATATAAAACAATTCTGCAATTCTAATTTCAGATTTTGGTCAAAGGTTAGTTTTAGGCTGTATATATACAGTAGTTGGAACAACTCATATTTTCACTGTCCACATTTTTAAATGGGCAGAGGGAGGCGGAGGTAGTGGCAGAGCATAAAAATTGCAGAATTTGGTCGTCAAGTTCAAGAAAAAAAAATATGACCTTTGCCATACAGCTTTTTCTGCCATCCTTACTTAATGTCTTTTGATAACTCACTCGAGCTCGGTGTACCATGATCAGATTACCCCCTCTCAATTATTACCCCCCGGTAATCTGATACCGGTATCACCTGCAACACCAACAACATCAACAGCAACAAGATATGATAATTATTTGAGTCACTAAAAAGTATCCGTTTTGGTGGCGTATTCGTCATACAAGACCCCCCCCCCCCCNTTTTTTTTTCCCCCTTTTTTTTTTTTACATCATCATACTTTTACCCTTTTATTCAAATGCTACCGAGTTTATAGATGACGTTGTTCGGGTTTGATTCAGCTATATCCCCTTTCTCCCTCTCGTCCTTTGGTTTTTTTTTTCTAATTTGCTTTAATCTTTAATCTTTGCTGTTTTATATTCCTTTAAATNCCAGCTAACACTTCATAACTAACCACATAGTATCCGGTTAGCACTTCATAGCCAACCTCATAGTATTCAACTAACATTTTATAGCCAACCTCATAGTATCCAGCCATTACTTTATATTTGGCCTCACAGTATCGTACTGATATTTTATATGCAGCCTTATAGTATCCAACTAGCATTTCATATTTAACCTCATAATATCCAGCTAGCACTTCATATCTAGCCTTATAGTATCCAACTAGCACTTCATATCCAGCCTTAATGTATTTAACTAGCACTTTACATCCCACCTCATAATTTCCAACTAACATTTCATATCCAGCCTCACAGTATCCAACTAACATTCCATAGCCCACCTTATAGTATCCAGCCAGCACTCCATTTCTAGCCTCACAGTATCCAACTAGCATTTCATATGCAGCCTTATAGTATCCAATTAGCACTTCATATTCAGCCCCACATTATCTAGCTAGCACTTCATATCTAGCCTCATAGTATCCAAGTAGCACTTCATAGCCAACCTCACAGTATCCAGCTCGCACTTCATAACCAACCCTATACTATCCACTCATCAGTTTAGATGAAAACAGGAGTGCACAGAATGCATTTCCATAAATAAGCTATAATGTTTTTCTTGCCTCAGATGAGGTGAGATTGCGAGAGTGGTACTAGTAGTAATTGTCTCCTGCTTGACTGGTAAAAAAAACCTTCAGATCTCTGTGCTGATAGGAAATTAGTGCAGTTCTTTGTCTGTCTCATAGAGGTGTATGTTTTCTGGTTTCTTCTCAGATGCCTTCTTGTAGCAATGACGGGGACTGTTCCAACGTTTGTGATGAGCGTACTCTGGGGTATGTGACGGGCGTTTGTGACTACAGAAGTAAAAAGTGTTACTGTACAACACCTAGAAATAGTAGAAAATAGGTAAAGCTGTAGTCAACTGACTGCAAGGAAGACCACAAGTGCGGGATGAAGAAAACTTGAATCAGTGCCACTCTGTGTGTAGTGAATTTCTTGGCAATCATGTATACTGTTAGTAGGCAATGATGTACAGTATACTGTTAGTAGGCAATGATGTACAGTATACTGTTAGTAGACAGATGATGGCTGGCGCTGGTAACAATGTAGGCTAATGTGGTCATAAAAGTGCAAAATCGTCACCAGTGTCTCTGTTGTTTATTTCACGTTTGTTTTCATCCAAATGTTTTGTATTATACATGTATCACTGTGTGTTATACTAGTGTATATACAGTCTGTATATATGGCTTATACTGTATTTCCAATGAAAGATTATACATCTTCCCCTGCCTGAGAACATACTCCCACCTCTCCCCTGTCACCATTTGGTTCGGATCTACGAACTTCAGCAGCTTTCTGCATAACCTCTTCACCCCACAGATCTCACAATTTCTGTCAACAGGGGCGTAGCGCGGGGGTTAAAATCAGGTAGTCAAACTTGCACATTGATTAGGGTCACTCTACATTTACATTAAGGTGGGNCCTACCCCCTCCTCTAGGGGGAGGGGGTAGGGTAGCATGCTTGAAACAGAGAAACACAATATTATAGAGCAAGATTTGCTTTACTACCTAAAGCAGGTCAACAACAACAACAATAACATCATCAACAACAACAACAGTAAAATTCAGCGACTTTTTGTTTACTCTTTGTAGATAAGATTGATGCCTTTTTCCTTCGCGTGGTAAAATGATCAAGGATGGTGTCGTAAAAGGAAAAGAGAATTTTAATGACACTTTTTTGATCAACTTTGCTTGCATAAATAACAATACGTTTCTTGTTCGTGTTTGGCTCATAGTTGAACGTGTGGAGTCTTTTAGTCGTAAGATGTTAATCGAGTGCTCAGCACAGGCAAACGTTGGCTGCTTCCGAAACAGTTATTAGCCACGTTTACTGAGGGGCTTGACTAAACGCATGCCGTCGAAAACACAACATTTCAAATTATGCAGGGTCTAGACATATTATTATACTAGATCTAAATCTAGCTCTACACTTGATCTCAATTACGATCTTGCCTCTGTTAAAAACATTGAGACAACACTGAAGCCTTAGCTTACAATAACACGCCTGAACCCATTCGAAGTAGGCGAATGGATGAGGGGAAATCACTCATCTGAAGTTTTTCATTGCCTTTTCTGTGTTCCGTAGTCGTTTCGATTTTTGCCTACAGGCATGGAAATTTTAAAGGAAGACTGAACCGTCCTACAGACCGTATTAAATCATATGATACCCTACTATTCCAATAAAACAGTCTTTCAAGTGTCTGTCATAATGATATAACACCTCTGCTGGCCCCAGACAACCCACAGGGTTACATTATCCAAAGTCCGAATTGTTACAACCACTGCGCGCGCGGCGGCCATAAGCTTACGTCAAATACGTTCTCGCAATATGGCCAAGCTGTCTAGCCAGTGCTCTGCGGACGGGAGATAGCATGTTGGTATGAATGTTTTAATTCCTCTGTGAACAGTAGATATGCCAAATAAAATCATGCTGAGGCAATAAAAATGCAGAATACTTTTTCTGGTTTACACTATCAAACTTTACTTTTGAATTTGGAATACCAGAACCTTAATTAAAAGCTGAATAATACATTGTCAGGTAGAGGCGTCTGTACCTGTTGGAACGTAAGTGACGTCAGCGTTTTTGCCACAGACTTCTGCTGATCGGGGAAGGGAAATAATTCTAGACGCGAGGGCCAAACCCGGTAACTCTAGCTCTCCTTATTGCGTCATATTACATACGCGCACGGTAATAGAACGATGCTCTTTCTTCGCAAAATTGACTCGGTGGGCACCATAGATAATTTTCAGAGAGAAAAAGTATTGAAAAACGGAAAATTATTTTTGATGTGCGTGTCCTACTTTAACACTGCTGGCGGGCACAACTGGGGCTCAATATGGGTGCAAATGCTGATTTTTGCGCCTAATACAGTAGAAAAGGAACTGGCTGCGAGCTCACGTACGTAGTCAAAATCCAAAATGACCACTAGACTGGCTAAGCAGCTGAGTTGCGCTTGGGGCTCAATCAGGGTGCAAGTGTCATTCTTTTGACATAGTAGAGTGCACGAAGCGCGGCTCGAGGGGTTGAACCTTTATAGTCAATCATTTCGAGTGGCTTGCGCAGTCTTTTTTTCTTAGTCTACTATTAAACTGCTAATTCATAAAGGGGATGAGAGCTGGCATTTCTTATTTCAGTACTACTGTGGTAGTCATCTGTTCTTTTTAAGAACTGTGTGAAGCATTCTTTTTCCAAGCGGTAGTCATTGACTATATGACTACCATTACGCTACGCCCCTGTCTGTCAATATACTTCAGCTTTCTATGTTTGTCTTGTGTTTGACACAATGTATCTGCCAACAAACTATCAACTTCTAGCTGAAGTTGAGTCAGCTGACGATTGAAAGCTTCAACTTTCAGTCTTGGAATAATACATATCTCACAAACACATTATACCTTTGGGGATTTTGGTTACATTGAAGCAATGGTTTGGTCTGTGCCTTTACATGAGTGACACAGGACAATCATGGTTTTCATCCAGATACTGTAGGCCTACTACTTGTGTACATGAAAGACACAGGACAATCATGGTTTTCATCCAGATACTGTAGGCCTACTACTTGTGTACATGAGTGACACAGGACAATCATGGTTTTCATCCAGATACTGTAGTCCTACTACTTGTGTACATGAGTGACACAGGACAATCATGGTTTTCATATATATATATATATATGTACTGTATATATATACATATTGTACTGTAATATAATGCTGGAGCGGCTGCAGTCTTTCACTTGAGCTCCTTCAATCTGTTAAAGTGCGACTAAAGTGCTAGAAAAAATGTGATTTCCGACAGTTTTTATATTTTCAATATCAAGTTTTAGATCAAAAGTCATCATTTTTGCTAAAAAATAATATTTCGAAATTAATTTTACAACTTTTAACCTATTCTGAAATTGTAAGAAAAAAACCGTACCGGAAACGTCACGTCAGCGCGGAAGTCGCGGTGTTTTCGATCGAGAACAATGGCAAATACGGTCGAGCCGTATCAGTTCGAGCCCCTGCGCCGAAAAACAGATGACGAGGATATAATTGAGGAGAAGACTATTGGACCACCAGTTCAGGAATGGTAAGCAAGCATTCTGTCACAGTTTAGCTCTCTGTATTGTTGACCAAGTGCTAGTCTAGACTACTCTCAACTTAGTAGACTAGTCTCGATCTAGATCTAACTTTGCTAGCATGCATGTCCACATCAGTGTTTACTTAAACAGATGCCTCCACGTGCTGTACGTTGTCTTCTGTGGATCCATCTCTAGATTTACAGTTTACCGCACAACAATAACCCATTGTTTCCACGTGGGAGCGAGCCCTACTGAGTGCAGCGCTACGCGTAATAGCCTTGAGCCCGACGCGTAATAGCCTTCAGGCGTGTACACAGTGTTGGTGACGTCACGTATTTCTGGCGAGGCGAGCAGCGGTAACGCTAACACAGTAGGGCATGGGCATGTGTTATTCTTTGTGATTTCTTCGAAACGCGTTAGATTTGATGGGTTTGAGAAGGTCAGTAGGAAGTTTGAATCACTGATGCATGTTAAAATAGTAATTTAACAGGATTCTGTGTACTACCCATAAATGTACTTTAGTCGCACTTTAAGGATTTTTTTCTTGTTTCTTTTTTTCCCTGATAAAGAAATAAATACACATCAGGTATGAGCCTTCTCTATAACCTCGCACTCTCAGTCTGAGTGGTACTCATTTACATGATGCTAGATTCAAAGGCAAAAAATTAAAAAGTGAGTCGAGTACATGGGACATTCAAAAAACAAAAAAAAAAAAAAGAAAAAAAACTGCAGTTATAACAGTTTGGAAGATAAGTCTCAAAATATATTGGAATTTTTAACCCTAACCGTACATCGAGGGTGATTTTGTGATCCTAGAGGTTGTTTTTTGCTTAGTTTTAGCATTCAATAATGCACCAGCTCATTGAAACTTTTAGTACATGTATTCCTCGAGAATGCAGTTATACACACTTGGCTATGAAAAAGATATAAAAAGTGTCAAAAAAAGCGTTGTAATTTTAATATTTGTATCAGAGAATGTTGAATTACTTGGTTCTTTTGCAGTGTGGCCAGATTATGAATATTTATGATTATTGTTAGTTCCAGATTATGGTTTGTGTTGCGACAGTTATTTCCACAACAAGTTAAAGAAAAGATATTTAAAAATAAATTACAACTTGGATCTTGGAATTTGAGATGTCTGAGCTAAGAAACGAGCTGCACAAAAATAAAGACACCAACAAGAAGAATAAGCACAAGTGACATGGCATTGTATGTGTATGTGACATGGTCTATCTGTATGTACAGTGTATGTGACATGGTCTATCTGTATGTACAGTATGTGATATGGTCTATCTGAGGAGATCAAATCTGGTTAAATTGTGAGCTGTTTTCATGGTAGAGCACGGTGACAGATATACATGTACCTGCCTAAATTGTCAATAAAAGACATTTTCTTTGGAAAACTCATCGATTCTTGGCATAGCTCAGTCTGGACATGCCATTCCGTCGCTGCCGTTGCTCACCAGTCATTGTCTGCCGTCTCCTCCTTGACCTCTCCCTCCCTCTCCTGGGTCTTGCACTCATTATATCGGCCTGAGTCTAGGATT
>JAWQUT010000875.1:137738-149162 GCA_033807755.1 Ellobium chinense
CCCCCCGGTAATCTTATACCGGTATCAAATTACCGGGGGGTAACTTCATACCGTGGGTAATTCTATTCCTTTATACCGGCTAATACGAAGTAACATTACTTTTTTTTCACATTACTTTTTCCACATAACTCTTTTTCACATTACTTTTTTTCACATTACTTTTTTCCACACTACTTTTTTTTTCTGAGCATCTGTCTGAAAGCGCGGAACATATGATCTCAAGGTTACCCACATGAAAAACAAAACTCTCCTGAGCAGGTTTAACAGCCGACGAAAGAAACATTGTCTATGTTGTAAATACCCACACCAATGCACAGCATGGCAATACAGGTCGAACATACAAATACAAATTCTCACAAGAAGGATTCGAACTCACGTCTAGAACGATCGACTGCATACAGATGAGAAGACTGCGTGGCCCCCTATGTCACAGAAAACCTTGCTCAGAGGGCCTTTTTATCCACAGTAACTGTTGCTGCTTTGCGTAATGAATTACGGCAAACCCCTGGAACACTCTGACCTACTGCTTGCTATAGATTTAATGCAAAGTTTGGGGGTAGGTTTAAAGGAAAAAAGCACATTAGGAACAGGGTCTAGACATTATGATTATCTAGGAAGTCTTTCATGTGTGCTTTCTGTTTTTGAATCTGGCCCTAACCCTTATCCCCGAGTAAATTGACTAAATTACTTGGCTGTTACTGTAGCCACCCGCGTTTACCTGCACGGCCAGTGCTAAACAGGGTCTCGCTAAATCCCCTGGGGCCAAGGATAGATGTCGAATGGTTCCTTCTTCGGTAATTGCGGATAACTTGCCAAATTCGGGATTTATGGGTTACAGGATGTACATTTCTATTCCAAACAAATCCAGCCAGTCAGTCATTTCGTATCCACCTCATAGTATCCAGCTAACATTTCATATTCAACCTCATAATATCCAGCTATCACCTTATATCTAGCCTTATAGTAACCAGCTAGCGCTTCATATCTAGCCTCATAGTATGCAATTAGCACTTCATATCCAACCTCATAGAACAGTATTTAACTAGCACTTTACATCCCACCTCATAATTTCCACCTAACACTTCATATCCAGCCTCACAGTATCCAATTAACATTTCATAGCCCACCTTATAGTATCCAGCCAGCACTCCATTTCTAGCCTCACAGTATCCAACTAGCATTTTATATGCAGCCTTATAGTATCCAATTAGCACTTCATATTCAGCCCCACAATATCCAACTAAAGCTTCATATCTAGCCTCATAATATCCAACTAGCACTTCATATCCAGCCTCATAATAGTCAACTAGCACTTTATATCTAGCCTCATAGTATGCAATTAGCACTTCATAGCCAACCTCACAGCATCCAGCTCGCACTTCATAACCAACCCTATACTATCCACTCATCAGTTTAGATGAAAACAGGAGTGCACAGAATGCATTTCCATAAACAAGCTATAATGTTTTTCTTGCCTCAGATGAGGTGAGGTTGCGAGAGTGGTACTAGTAGTAATTGTCTCCTGCTTGACTGGTAAAAAAAACCTTCAGATCTCTGTGCTGATAGGAAATTAGTGCAGTTCTTTGTCTGTCTCGTAGAGGTTCGTTGTCTGTCTCATAGAGGTGTATGTTTTCTGATTTTTTCTCAGATCTCTTGTAACGTTGACGAACACTGTCAAGGCTTTTGTGATGAGCTGCAGCCTGGTCTGACGGCCCATTGTGACACCGCAATGAATCATTGTTACTGTACTCTGATAGCGAAGCGGTAAAGCTGTAGTAAAATGACTGCAAGGAAGACCACAAGTACGGGATGAAGAAAACTTGAATCAGTGCCAATCTGTGTTAAGTGAATTTCTTGGCAATCATGTATACTGTTAGTGTTAGTAGTCCAATGATGGCTGGCGCTGGTAACAATGTAGGCTAATGTGGTCATAAAAGTGCAAAATCGTCACCAGTGTCTCTGTTGTTTATTTCACGTTTGTTTTCATCCAAATGTCTTGTATTATACATGTATCACTGTGTGTTATACTAGTGTATATACAGTCTGTATATATGGCTTATACTGTATTTCCAATGAAAGATTATACATCGGCACTGATACAGTTTTGTCAGAGTTTATACAAGGGTCATCTTCCCATGTTGTATACTCGACCACTTGTAATGTTGCTGAAACAAAATCTTTACCCAGTGAAGAGCTCCTCTCTATTATTGTCATGGAAAGTAGCCAGGTTTGACTGAGATAATTTCATTAGTGACTGATATACAAAATGGTTCCACAGAAAAAAAAACACAAAAAAAACCGAGAGCACAGTAGGAAGGCCGAGGTCTTGAGAACGTTTTGAAACGAACCTACAGTTTACGGCATATCATTTTCTCTACATCTTTGACCGAGGCACATTTTTATTTTTTTTAACATCCATCAATACTGTAGGGTAGAAAGTAGAAATATGCAAAGAAGTGGTTGAAAATTATGAAGCCGGTGCCCCAAAAAGAGTAGAAATAAGGGTGCTTTTGCATTGCTTTTATAAACTGTTGAGGCCATCAGCTGGATGTAGTTTTGTACAAAATAACATGATAAAAACGGGTTTCTCTAGGTAAAGAGTGGAATTTAGATCTTTTTGGTGTAGCGGTACAGTCACAGTGCATACATTTACATGTTTGGAAACATCCGGGCTGCACACATTGCCATGTCAAATAGACTTTATCTACAACTACGCAGACTCTGTCTCAATATACACAAACGGTATTTTGTAAATGTAAAACATACACTGTATATTTGGATCACATTTTTCTACACTGAAACGTATAATGTATAATTTGCATGCAAAATGTAAAATTTGCGCCAAAATCTGACACTTTTTTTTTGCAAAAATGGCTGTAATACTTATCATTAAATCGCACTGTTGGATCGCATGGTACTTTTGCAAAGTTGTTAAAATGGAACAGATTTATTGTGTTCCCGTTGACGCAATATTGCATACCGGAGCATAAGAAGATTGTTGGACCAAAAATCGGCAACACTTGCATCAAATTTGCGGAAAAGATCTAAATTGTCGAAAATTTGCTACTACATGTATTAGTACTATACTGCAAAACTTAAAGAAAAACCCTGGAAAACAGGCCGGAGAGGTTATTTCACATCTTGGTGGAAGCTGGGTCAGGTGGAGTTGTGGTCGAGATGCTTTCATCTCCCAGAACTTCAGAGACATTTCGGATACTAGTGGAGGGCTAGGAGGGCTAGGAAGGCTAGGAGGGCTAGGAAGGCTAGGAGGGCTAGGAAGGCTAGGAGGGCTAGGAGATGACACAGCGAAGGAGTCAGGTGAGGAGGCGGTGAGATGGAAGGAGATGGAGAAATGGAAGGAGTGGATCAGGTGGAGGATTGGGTGAGGTGGAAGGAGATGGAGAAATGGAAGGAGTGGATCAGGTGGAGGAGAGGGTGAGATGGAAGGAGAAATAGAAGGAGTGGATCAGGTGGAGGAGAGGGTGAGATGGAAGGAGATGGAGAAATGGAAGAAGTGGATCAGGTAGAGGAGAGGGTGAGATGGAAGGAGATGGAGAAATGAAAGGAGTGGATCCAGGTAGAGGAGAGGGTGAGATGGAAGGAGATGGAGAAATGAAAGGAGTGGATCAGGTGGAGGAGAGGGTGAGATGGAAGGAGATGGGAAATGAAAGGAGTGGATCAGGTGGAGGAGAGGGTGAGATGGAAGGAGATGGAAAAATGGAAGGAGTGGATCAGGTAGAGGAGAGGGTTAGATGGAAGGAGAAATGGAAGGAGTGGATCAGGTGGAGGAGAGGGTGAGGTGGAAGGAGATGGAGAAATGGAAGGAGTGGATCAGGTAGAGGAGAGGGTGAGATGGAGAAATAGCAGTGGATCAGATGGAGAAGAGGGTGAGATGGAGAAATAGAAGGAGTGGATCAGGTGGAAGAGAGGATGAGATGGAGAAATAGAAGGAGTGGATCAGGTGGAAGAGAGGGTGAGATGGAAGGAGATGGAGAAATAGAAGGAGTGGATCAGGTGGAGGAGAGGGTGAGATGGAGAAATAGAAGGAGTGGATCAGGTGGAGGAGAAGGTGAGATGGAGAAATGGAAGGAGTGGATCAGGTGGAAGAGAGGGTGAGATGGAGAAATGGAAGGAGTGGATCAGGTGGAGGAGAGGGTGAGATGGAGAAATGGAAGGAGTGGATCAGGTGGAGGAGAGGGTAAGATGGAAGGAGATGGAGAAATAGAAGGAGTGGATCAGGTGGAAGAGCGGGTGAAATTACGGAAAGGTTGAAATGGTCATTCCGTGTCCCGTGTGGTAGCAATTCGCACACATATTGTCACCTTACCTCGATGAGATATGAAATTCACTAAAGTTTTAGTGTTACATTTTATTCTAACTATAAAATCGATCAATGCAGTGAAAACATGCACAATCTGGAGACCTTTGAGACCTTCTCTGAAGCTGAGATAGGACCAAGTCTTTTGTCACGTGGGTGATGGTGGAACAAACGTAGAAATTAAGAAAAAAATAAAATATCAATTTCCTGAGAAGTTGACCTTATAAATGGTCTCAAACATGCTATAATTGCCTGGTAAATTCCAGTACGTTTGTGACAGAAGTTCTATGCGCAATTTTGTTCTAATTACAGTAGTAGTTCAGTCATTGATTTCATACAATGTAGTTCTCATTTTTATTGTCCGTCTCAACAAACTTTCTAAGTTTCTTTGCAAAGTGACTTCGGTAAACCAAGACTTCTTGACCTACAGTGTCAGTCTGTCACCTACCTGACATGTTAGGGTGTCATCTTCACTATGTTTCAAGATGACAGAAAAATCTTCCATCAGGAATTAATGAATATATTTTCATCATGTCTTACATTCATGCTTCACAGAATTATCCTCACATAGATTTCTAGACTATGGCCCTCATTAATGTTCTACGCTCGATCAAAATGAAAAAAAAATAGTTAATTGTTAGAGGACAAAAACGGGCTTTGTTGACAAAAATTCAGTGGGTTGTGTTGATGACTTGACCTCTTCAGACTGTTCTCAAATACAAGTCAATGGTTCTCACTTCTTTAACTTTGTGCTTGTGTGGACCATAGTCTGTGGGTGTGGACAACTTCAGCTGGAATCAGTCAGAGGTGGGTGAAGTGAAGTAGTGGCAAAGATGGAGAAACCCGTGAGGTGGATGAGTGAGTAAAGTGGGAAATGAGTAAGGTGGAGGAGTGAGTGAGGAGGAGGAGTGAGTGAGGTGGGAACAGGGTGAGGTGGAGGAGTGAGTGAGGTGGAGGAGTGAGTGAAGTGGAGGAGTGAGTGAGGTAGGAACAGGGTGAGGTGGAGGAGTGAGTGAGGTGGGAACAGGGTGAGGTGGAGTGAGTGAGTGAGGTGGAGGAGTGAGTGAGGTGGAGGAGTGAGTGAAGTGGAGGCGTGAGTGAGGTAGGAACAGGGTGAGGTGGAGGAGTGAGTGAGGTGGGAACAGGGTGAGGTGGAGGAGTAAATGAAGTGGGAACAGGGTGAGGTGGAGGAGTGAGTGAGGTGGAGGAGTGAGTGAAATGGAGGAGTGAGTGAGGTTGGAACAGGGTGAGGTGGAGGAGTAAATGAAGTGGGAACCGGGTGAGGTGGAGGAGTGAGTGAGGTGGGAACAGGGTGAGGTGGAGGAGTGAGTGAAGTGGGAACAGGGTGAGGTGGAGGAGTGAGTGAGGTGGGAACAGGGTGAGGTGGAGGAGTGAGTGAAGTGGGAACAGGGTGAGGTGGCGGAGTGAGTGAAGTGGAGGAGTGAGTGAAGTGGGAACAGGGTGAGGTGGAGGAGTGAGTGAAGTGGACGAGTGAGTGAAGTGGACGAGTGAGTGAAGTGGGAACAGGGTGAGGTGGAGGAGTGAGTGAAGTGGGAACAGGGTGGGGTGGAGGAGTGAGTGAAGTGGGAACAGGGTGAGGTGGTGAGGTGGAGGAGTGAGTGAGGTGGGAACAGGGTGAGGTGGAGGAGTGAGTGAAGTGGGAACAGGGTGAGGTGGAGGAGTGAGTGAAGTGGAGGAGTGAGTGAAGTGTATGAGTGAGTGTGGTGGGAACTGGGCGAGGTGGAGGTGGGAATTGGATGAGGGAGTGGATGAGGTGGAGGGAGGGGGAATTGCTCCACAAGCCACAGAAATGATGGAAGGACTAGCAAAGAGAGAGTGAGAGCAAAGGGGGGAGAAGGAGAGAGGAAGAAAGCTTCTCTGCCTATTGGTTAAAAATCCTGATTGCTTATTCAGTAAACAAGTTATTCATCGTAGTTCCTGTAGATTGTTGTCCTGAACTGGAAACAATTCACTGATGTGAAATGGGTGGTTGACATTGACTCCTGACCACTGACCTAAATGTTCCTAACCAGATTCGTTCATGTGTCTTGATAATTATAGTTTCTCTTATGGCCACTAAATCTGGTCAGGTACGGGATGTTAAACACGTATTACACTGACATATGGATCCCTCCTTTTCATTCTGGATGTCATCAGTTGAACAGACTTTGTTGAGAGTGAGTGGAGACAGCTGTGAGAAGCAGTGAGTGGAATAAACTTGTGTTGACAGATGACACAGACACAGAGGATAGTTTCATTTTACAAGAACTGTATTGTTACAATACACTGTACATGTACATATTTTGTACATCACACTATCCCATAGCACAGAACATATATACAGCAATATAGAAAAAATTCCGTTGCACAATCATAAATGTACATGATAGGCACTTCACTCCTTCCCTTCCTCCCTACATCCCCAGCTACTCCTAGAAACGGATACATGTATGTTTTTCACATCCCCTACGCCCACTTTTCTGTAATAACAGGCCCAACAACATCTATGGGAAACTAACAGAAGTGACAAATATTTCACAACAGTATTACTTTCAAGTGAATGGTTTTATACTGAAGACCATTCGAATTTGGGGCACAACTGAGGTGTAATACTGTAATACATGGCATTTTCATCCACAAAATATCAGCTTACGTTGCAGGCCATTCATACACACAACAGTCATAGACCATCAATAAAATCAAGATAATACATGAATACAGTGGAAGTCAGTTAATCCAAAACCGGTTAATCTGAAAAACTGCGTTATCTGAAAGATTGTTGAAGTTTCAGATAGTCTTTGAATGTTCCCTCCACTTCATGCGAAAATGAAATAGCCTGAAAACCTTGAAATGAACGTACTGTTCCTCTTTCAGTCATCCAATATTTACTCACCATGACCTGATCCTAACCTGATCGTTGGTGTTGAAATTGAGTGCCAAAGACAAATCAGTGACTATCACAGCTATGACTGGTACTACAGTAGATGTTATGGATGACTGGTGTGGTACTGGTCATTAGAACTGCAAATCTCCTTCCGCAGATGATTGCCTCATCAAAATTCAGTGCTGCCATTTCTTGATGTTATTTTAAAAATACATTCTGTTCACTGTGTCTGATGGAATGTACATGTTCTCTTCTACCCAATAACCAGTGGCTGGCCAATGGCCATATGAGAATGCTGCGCCGCCAAGTGACACTGAAAAGTTTTCTGCATGCTCTCTCTTCTCCCCACTACCTTTTCTTTCTCTCCTGCTACAACTCTTTCCCCAACAGCTCATTCCTGTCATAATTTACTAATTTTACAGGACACATCTCATCTTTGTATCTCACCAACCACCAATAAAATTGTGGATCCACTCAATGTAACTGTGCACCCAGTAGAACTACTATTAACACTCACGACCCACTAATGAAACGCAGTACGGAACTTTTTTTCACATTTTGCTGTGCCAATGTTGTTAAACTTACCACTTCTTTTAAACTGAAAAATAGTAAATCAGAAATGACTTGTTATTTGCCGGCCTCATTTCAGTTTAAATCAACTTTTGATGTAGTTCATCTAACAGGCAACAGAAGAAAATACAGTATACATTATTTTACAGTGAAACCCACCTGATCTGGATGGCTCCATTTTTAGCATCCTTTCAACTACACTGAGCCCTCCCTAATTGCTCCGACATAAACTAGTTCATCATGAAGTAAATAAAAAAAAATTGTGTATGTTTCACTAAAGCCAGTGTTTGCCAGTACTGCACCAATGAAATATCAAAGGTTAAATTACAATATCATAGAACATGTCCTCCAGAGGTCAACATGCCATAATAAACAAGGTGACGATACTTCTTAGTTAAATTGGAGATCATTTTTGCTTGTTGGAATAATTGGCTTGTCTGTCAGTGAGGAAGTGAAAGGTCTGGGGATGTTCTCTTCTCATATCTCCTCATTTTGTCCATGTCTTGTGTAAATATGAGTAAAAAATGACAACTGAATATGACATAAAATGCTGAACCTCTGTACAAATGTTTCCCACATGAGCTGATTTCAAGCACAGCCTGGTACAGTCAATTTGTTCACTGACAACAAGATCAGTCATGACAAGAAGGGTGAGATGAGACCAGCAAGATAGAACCACCTGGCATAAGTCCACAGGACTGACTCACAACACAGCTGGGGAATGAGTTATGCACATTTCACTCACATTTTGTAGAAGATCACACATTTCCCACAAAATGCCAGCTCTGCGTAGCCACCATCTTGAATATTTAACATCACACTTACTCCAGAGACTTAAAACCAGGGTCTAGAAACTTGGCATGATGGTTGCTTTTTATTTCAGTTTCCTAACAAATGATAGAACATTCCTGACGTGGTAGAACATTCCCAGCATGTGGTACAAGGGCTGTCCCACGGGAAACTGGAAAAGGGCTATATCTTGGAAACTATTTAAAATTTTTGCAGTAAACGCGCACCTGTAGATCAACCATTTCGGGAATTCCCCACGAAGCACCATGAGCACCATTCAATACAAACGTATTTGACAGCTCAACGAAAATGGCCACCCTTTAGAAAAGTGGTCAAAGGTAGAGGTGAGAAGTGTCATTGTTTTCTTCAAGCAAAGGGGCTGAAACCTAATGAAATCCACACAGAAATTAAAGCGGTTTATGGTGAGAAAGTCTTGGGAAAGTCACAGATATATGAGGGGTGTAAGTTGTTCAAAGCCGGGCACACAGTAGTCGAAGATCATAAGCAAGGGCCTTGTCTTTCTGTCAAGACAGAAGACAGCGTCAACCGTGTCGGAGAGCTCATTCAAAGTGACAGACGGCTCAAATTTGTGAAATATCGGAATCATTAGACATTCCCAAATCGTCGGTCCATAGAATCATTTTTGATGAGTTGGGCTACCGCAAGGTGTCTGCTCGATGGGTTCCAAAACAGCTGACTGATGATCACAAGACGCAGAGAATTGATGTCTGCGAGACTTTGTTGGCACGGTGCAGAAGAGTAGGTGAGGGTAATGCGAATGCGGCTGGTGACTTCCAAGGCTGTGATGAAGACTTCTTGGGACGTATAATTACAGGTGACGAGACATGGGTGCATCATTCAACGCCAGAGACAAAACGAGATTCCATGATTTGGAAACACCCCTCTTCACCACCACCGAAAAAGTTTAAGATTCTGCCGTCTGCAAAGAAGATCATGGCCATGGTTTTCTGGGATGCTCAGGGTATTTTGCTTCTCATTATTTTGGATCCTGGACAGACCATCAATGCCAACAGATATTGTCAGACTCTTGATAAACTAAGAGAGGTATACACTGCAAAGGACCTGGACGATTGACCAGCGGTGTGATTCTGCAGCATGACAACACCACCCTTCATACCGCAAACATCACCAAAGACTGGGTCCAAAGGTATGGCTGGGAAGTTTTACCCCACCCTGCTCATAGTCCTGATTTAGTCCCCTCTGATTATGACCTTTTTGGTCCCTTGAAGCGTCATCTAGCTGGACAGAGGTTTACAAACAATGAAGACCTCATTGAAGCTGTGCAGGACTGGTTGAAATCTCTTGATGTAACTTTTTTCAAGGAGGGTGTCTTCTCCCTGGTCCAGTGACGGAAAAAATGTATCAATCGTAATGATGATTATATCGAAAAATAAAGCAGAATTCAAGGTACTTTGTGTGAAAGTTAGGTCAAAATAAAGCTAAAACTGTTGATTTTATAGGCCTTTTCTGGTTTCCAGTGGGACAGTCCTCGTAGAACATTCCTAGCAACAGCCCTCGTAGAACATTCCTAGTATATAGTGGAAAACTTCCTCAAGTTTTTTATGGCGCTCCTCGTGTTGAGGTTCTTACCAGTTTCTGGTGGAAGCAAGACAGTTGCGAGAAGTAAAATATCAAACTAAGACAATTCACTGCTGACAGAAGATGACACACTTCCCTAGTTCAAAAATAATTTCAAGTGTTTTCTACAGATCTTCCAGCCTAATGACTGCTGGCAACTGATAGAGTAGATCTATGTTAAAATGGTGAGAACGGATGACAACTTATGATAACTTTCTCAATTACAAGGCAGGAACAGACAAAAATGAACGGATGTTGTGTTTATCAAAATTCAACATTCTCCTTTGTTATCTCCAAAATATTAACATCCTTACTCGAATGGTTACTCCTCAATCTGTATTTGAAATACACATCTACAGGACACTGCTAAAATACTATGCCACCAAAAGTTTTTGTGATATTCGTTCATTTGTGAAGGTTTGTGTAGAACTTGGACAGTCTGCCACTCAGATTTATAAAACTTTATGAGGCAGTTCTTAAGCCTCTCTGGCCTCTAGAGCCACTGTGTTTTCTTGAATTAGGAATTTTCAGTCCGGAAAATCAGAAATTCCTGATGGCGGGGGTAAGGTCTTAAACTTTACAGTTACCACTCTCAAACAAAGGCTCGCATCAAAAACTAATCAACATAGACAATCGAATGTCGACTCCTCAGATAGCTATTGCAATGGGGAAATTTCTGCAAGATGAGTTTCCCCCATATACTGACTGAAGAAAACAAAGGAACCAGAGTACAATATGCCAAAGAATTACTCCGCATGTACGATAATTGTGATCCTCATCGGTTCAAATGAAATTGTCACTGGAGACGAAACTTACATATATTTTTATGATCCTCACCACAAACAACAGAACATGGTATGGTGCCCCAAAGGTGGTGATCCTCCAACAATAGCAAAAAGATCGTGGTTCACCAAGAAGATTATGTATACCATGTTTTTTGACTGGAAGGGCTTGGTGGCCAGATTCCTTGTAAAGACAACACCACTGTTACAAGTGATTCTTACACCCAAAATTTTTTGCCAAAAGCGATTGAACATTACCAGTCGCAGCTTCCAAAATCTTGTATGGGAGGCATAAAAATTCTCCACGACAACGCCCCAGCTCATAAAGCAACCAAAACACAGGACTTCCTTAAAGGGGGGGGGGGNCGCCACCTGAGGGCCTTTTTCTAAATGCTTGGTGCCACATGATTTTAACCTTGATTTTTGGACTCAGCAGGTTCAAATTAGTGGGAAAAAGTCAAATTTTTTTTACATTTTATTAT
>JAWQUT010000876.1:0-14516 GCA_033807755.1 Ellobium chinense
TCTGAACATATTGAAAACATCAAACTGAAACGTGTTCCCGCAGACTGTGACAAATCTGCTGTAGTACTTTGGCAGTGCCTGGATACAGCTGGTAATACAGGATCAGAAGTACATTACAGTAAAACCTGTGTAAGGGAACCACCGTTCCTTCGTTCGATAACCGGTCGCCCTAACGGGGTTGATGTTTTATGTGAAGTTATACAGAAAATCTTTACCTCTCAATGTTTCAAGTTATTATATTATTATCTTTGTAGTATAATTGGAGCTGCAAAAAAGTACAATATTTTTGAGAGGCAAATCGTATTATTATTCAAAATAAAAGCCACTGAGTAACTAGAGTAATCTTTACAAGGTTTCAGAACCACCAGTCGACAGTCGCTTTATTTAGGATTTTCCCTTATGTTGTACACTATTTGGGACATGATAAAGAGTAATTGCAGTCGATTTAGACAGAAGGTCACCAAATGGAGGTCAAATAGATAATGTCGTGCATGAAACCTGGTTGCCATGGTAGATGGTCGTGGCATACAAGTGGTCGCCAAACCAGGTCGGACTGTACTAGTGTCTAAAGGTAGAACGGCGTACCTGAGCAATTGCTTTTTAAAAAGAATATTCGCTTAGCTTTCGCGAAGCAGCCCTTCCGCATTGACAAATGCAACTGGAACTTCCTTTCGGGGATTCTATTTTGTATGAAGTCTTTTTGAATACGGTACCACTAAGGAAGTATTTTCTTTTCAAATTCTGGCGTGAGAGCAGGCCTGCCGCCAGTGATAAATGCAGATTCGTAGTTGTGCCATACAGTCCTCGACTTCTGCCGATACTTGGCTGACATGTGCCATCTGTGACTGCAAAGGCACACAGACCTTAGTGATGTGGCTTAGCCTTTGGCAATTACGATTACCTCGTCCTGCGATTGTTTTCGGATCGCAGTTGAGGGTGACGTGCATGTTTGCTTCGACTAGAATGTGTGTGGAAACTTTGTGCTGCCTTTCATGATAAATGAAGCATGAATGAATCCACAGATATGTTAAAGAAGAAACAGTAGCATTATGTCAGATACGTGGGTTCGCATTGGAACGGCAGAATATCAGGTGCTAGATGTTACGTGTGTACCCTGTGTATGGTGCATCAGCCAGTCTACACAGTTATTAATAAAAATACTGGAAGAAAAAGACTAGCTAAATATGAGGGCATGGAAATAAATAAAGTTGAGAGGTGACACTGTTTTTGTGGGATACATTATATGCAGCCAGCACAGCACTTGTGTTTAATTTTGCTGCACACTATGGAGTTTGGAGATATGTATTCAGGACTACTTTCCCTGTTTACTGTACACCTTTTCAAAGTGTGTAATAAGTCAGCGTTGGGTGCGGGTATCATTTCTTTTCCTTCTACTGATACATACATACCTCACCCATGGCAGCTCCACCATTAGATCTATCTTTCTTCACAAGCACAAGGACAAACCATCAGTTGCAACTATTACCACCGCCTCTTTGATTATTATCCCACCATAGTGGCGCATTTATCAACAATCACAACAGCAGTATTGACATACCATAGGATCACTATTATTTCCACTTCACAAAAGGAGAAGTAGTCAGGAGAAAGACAAGAAAATGCCAATTTATTTTAGAGACTCCAGCACTTGTCAGTTTACATGTTCTGCTGTTACAATGTTTGAATCAATAGAACTAATCAACATTAGCGTCATACACTGCATCATCTCTGTCTCTGGTCATCCACGACATACATATGAAATTACTCTGTTATACAGAATCCACAATATTGGACCATGTGGCGCAAGTACGTATCCCCCATAAAAAGGCTCCTTTTTGAGTGATTCGTAGCGGCATATCTGCACCTTGAGGGAGCTGCTAGACCTGGCGTCTTGTGAACTCAAGAATCAACCGACTGGATGCTGGCAACGTTTGACAAGGATACTGGACTGTACCATCTAAGTCATTATAAACTGTATTTATTGACCATTCCATATTCTCCTTACAATCCTAAAAGATTTACAAGATTAGTTTTCTATTTGTACAGCCATAAATGTATGTACATATAACCTGGGCACTGGCATAGACAAAGAAAACAACTGAACGTGAAATAATGGCAAAGAAAAAGTGCTGGTTCTTAAAATATATTAATGAACAGGCACCAAAACTGTACATAATGTTAAATATAAAACAAATACTGTGCATTTGTCAGACCAGGTCTTATCCTTTTCTCTATATCGTTTATTTGGAATACATAATATTCAGTTGAAAAGAAATTGTCAAAAATTTCAAAAGTGAAATAATGTGTCTATTTCACTTTTAATTTCACAGTAAAGAGCACGACAATCCCCTGTCTAGTATTTCCACATCACCGTAATATAAGTAATGCATAAGTTGATCGATCTATTTCTCCATGCGCATACCTGAGATAATAAAAGGTATTGTCAATGTCTTGTTCATTAACATTCATGCTCAATGGTCAGAAAAAAAAATAAAAAACCCGGAAATATTTTAAGCAATTACGCTGCAGAGATCTCTTCTTCCCTGCCCAAGCCATTCCTCCAAACCGCAACTCACATCCTTTTCAAGCTTGTGACCTGTTGTACCGTTATGTGGAGTAGCGTGCCCGAATGTTGTGGCGTTGGACTTAGCATCTAAAGGTCGTGAGTTGAATTCAGACCATGATGAAGTTGTAAATGCTTTGAGAAAGCATTTTCTTCACATTTCCCTCAGTCCGCTCGTCAGTAAAATATATACTCCTGGCTATTGGCTGTGAAAGATATTGTCAAAGTGATAGTGACCAGCGCCTATAAGTGGCAGCGACACTGTATGTTCCCTAACGAGTTGAGAAAGTTATGGACTGTTACTGGATTGAACAGGTCTACTAGGTTAATAATAATGTGAAGTCGCGTGAGGAGGCATTAGCGTGGATACGAGATTTTTAAATCGCATTATTATGGTCTGTCTAATCACCGTGTGCAAATTGACACGGGAGATGTGGTGGGTGATGAATTCCACTCATTGTATATATGATATATATTTTTTGTTGCCCTTATCTAGCGGTAAAACAGGAAAAAATATATAGACTCATACATCTATAAACGTCAATATTTGAAAAATAAAAACAGAACAACTCTTTGATAGCCTAAACTATAATGTAGTCATAAAACTAGCTGTACCTGTGTCATAATTATATAATGACATTGTTTACTTGAGTGTATGAATGTATGATATGCCACTTGGTCTTTTTAGTCGTTGACATTGTAATGCTTCATAATATAATAATTAATATTCCTTTTGTAAACTTACTGCAAATAAAGAGTCACTGTCATTGTCACTGTCATTATTACTATCATTATAGTTGTGATTATCAGTGTCGTAACGTGCACTACCAAAGTACAGTAGCTGTATTGTGCAGTTTAATTCAAGGGACCCGCCAGTATGTAACAGATGAGGACTCCCTCCCCCCACCTCCCCATTCCCCCTCCATTTTTCACCCTACCGTAGTGCTGAAGTGGAATAGGAAGGGGGCAACCACGAATTGTTGATAGCGACCCAAATGAGAGAGTACGACAGAGAGGGCGTTGTATGATTTTATCATCGCATGATATCCTTGCTGTAGTGTTATGTCAGCACTGAATGTTGTCATGTCTTGAGTTTTCAGAGAATCTTCGTGCTGTTATTACCATACATACAATGCTGTTCAATAACAATAACAGTAGTTTGTTGAACTCGTGTCGTACAACATGTACATTTGAGCACTACAAAGTGTGGTATGCAATGCATACAGTTATGGATAAAAAGTATATACACATGTATCATAACATCTACACGCCTGTACGCATGCACACGCACGCACACACACACACACACACACACACACACACACACACACACACACACACACACACACACACACACNACACACCCCACACACACACACACACACACACTCGCACACACACATGCTGGATACAAACCTACAAACAACCACTTTCATTCACATTCTCGCCAGCTCAGATTCACAAGTTTCCAAAATATACTCAAGTACGTTCCTATACATGAACACACATTTACACTCATGCTAGCTCAGAATCACGAGTTCACAGGGCATACACTGTCTAGAACTCATAAATGCAAAATCATCGATAATTTCAGGCCGTTTGACAACCAGACTGTTTTTAGGATGTAAAAAATTAACTTTGTAAATATAGGTAAGACCTTTAGAAACTGGACAACTAAGGTCCTCAGTAAGCGTATGAATTTTACAATGTTAGGGCTGTTATAATAAAATGTAGGTAACCACACTGTCTGGTGTTCGCTAATGTCCTGCTTCGATCTCCTTCACAATCTATCGCTTTTTCTTAATCCTTTCATCCAGTCATCCTAGTCGGTACTTTCTAGTGAGTGAGATCGCTCAACTAATTTATGTTCAATCTCACTTTTTCACGATCCCTGGAGGGAAGAGCTAACTGTCCTTCAAGACAGTGTTTTGTGGTGATTAGTATTGCTTAATACATCTGTGTCCTCTCTTACTGATTCAAGACCCCAGCAGTATCTACAACTCTGGTCAGTCTTATCTATAAAAGAGACGATATAATGTTTATTGTCCACTTGACAAAGCAAACATATTATTTTTATATTTCAATCCATTCCACTTTTGTTGTTGTTAAAATAAGACATAAAGGAGCAAAAGAAAATGCTACACATAGTTTGATAGTGACGTCATGTCTTGTTACACTTCAAATGTCTCTTCGCTTCCCTCTCTTATTCAAAACACTTTCTCTCGCTGGAAACAAGTCCTAATTTTCTTATTACTTGCTTTACCAGTGATCTGCTGATAGAATATTCATTCATCCATCCATCCATCCATCCATCCATCCATCCATCCATCCATCCATCCATCCATCCATCCATCCATCCATCCATCCATCCATCCACCCATCCATCCATCCATCCATCCATCCGTTCCTATCGACTTGCTATGTCTGTCTCTGTCTATCCATGTCCCTGTGAATGTCAGTATGTCATTCTACAGCACTGGAAATGTTTGTTCCATTTATTGGATTTTATTTTATTGTCATTTTCGTTAATGAATGTATTCAATGTTTAGCACACTTAATGCTTACATGATCATATTAATGACATAGACATGTTCAAGCAAAAAAAGTTTGCTGTCTTGTACATATCTCACGATTTTCTTGCGACATGATTTAGCTGTGCATTGTAACATTTTGATGAGCCTATTTTTACATTGTCAATATTTATGCAGATTCTGTTCCTGTTGATAACATTTTAATGTTGTCCTGTCTTTTTTTTTTCATTGATGTTGCATGATTAGTTAATTAAGGTGTTGGGATCTTTAAGCTAACAATAAAATTGTGAATGCTGGAAATGAGGTGCTGTGTTCATTTGTAATGTAATGTAACGTGCTATGTTGTCGTTATTTGTAATGATTTAAATCTATGCCATCCTCATTATTATCTTTCTCATCCATTGCATTATATTCAAATTCAAATGCAAAGAATGGATCATTGATCCATTCATTGAATGGCTGAACATAAAACTCATTTTGTTTAAGGGTATTTTTTTGTACAATGATCTTCAGATAATGATCATAACACTTTTAATAATGATAATGGCGGTGGTCATATCTCGACAATGATGATAATAATGATGGCGATGCAGCTCTACTGATGATGCGCGCAAAGAGGATAATGAAAAAAATGATGATATAGAAATCCACTCACTTTTAACCACACATTTTTAGTATGAAGAATAATTACTGAATCGCTACATGTCAGAGTCCGTCAATAAATTGGATTACTTGTAAGAGGACAAGTGGAAGCATACTGATCTGAGACAAGCCTTAATAGAGGGTTGCATTTTTGCACACGGCAGTGTACTGTATCCTTGCTGTCCCCGGAACTCCGGCAAATTTCGTGGGCAATATATCAAGACACTCTTGCCTAGACCTCAGTTTAGGCTTAAGTTTAAGTGACGGCATCATTCACGTGACATTTTGTCAGAAGAATGTGTGAGTGAGTAGAGGAAATCTAAAAGGAACAATTAAGTCTGCACACATAGCTTTTTCGGCAGGATGGCTTCCTTTGAATGGGGTCCAGAAAATCATTGTGCAGCATAGAAAGCATTGCTGCATTAACAGGTTAAACAATTTTAGTTACAGTCAATGTTTACTGACCAACCTTAAAAATAGTAGATATTATGTCCCACCCCTACCACCACTTTCACCACCACCACTTCCCCTGTTACCACCACCACCATAATAACTAACTTCATTACAACCAGGGCAACCTCTCCACCTGCTAATATTATTACTAATTCTTCTGCTGCAGCAGCTGATGCTACTATTACTATTACTACTACTATTACTACTACTACTACTACTATTACTACTACTACTGTTGCTGCTGCTACCATCACTATCGCTCCTGCTATTGCTGTTATAGCAACGATAACAAATACTACTATTTATCTGTTTAAATATAAAATACTCCTGTTGCTACTATTGTTGTTGTTGCTGCCACTACTACCACTGCCGCTACGGCTACAATAGCATCTACTTCTGCAACTTCTGATGAAGAGAAATAATTTTCTTCTCACAATATTCTCCCCTTCCCCCGAAAAAACAACCACCATACACACAAATTATATTGCTTTAGTAGAAATAGTTGTTGTTATTGGCGTAGCAGTTGTTTTTGTTATAACAGCAGCAGAAACAAGAGCAGTAGTGGTAGTATTCTTAGAATAGTGGTAGTGCATCCAGTGACAATAGCACCAATAGCATCAGTGGTAGTGGCAGTAATGATTGCTGTTGCTGTTGTAAAAACAATATTCTGGTTGTTATTAGTGTTGGTTGTAATGGTGGTGATAGGAAGGGCGGTATAGTGAAACCATGTAGTATAGCGTCAAAGGGAATGATCAGTAATCTTTTATTGTACCAACAACTAAAATGTTGTTGCAACTGATACTTTCTTTGGTGTAGAATAGCTTTGTAGCTTTGGACATAAGTCACGCCAACGCGATGACATCATGTGAGCAGATCTAAAAGGATGTACAGTTGAACCTGACCTTGCAACCACCTGTCTATAGCGCCCAGCTGGCCATAACGTGCAGTCTTTGGGATTCCCTGAGTAAATCACTATACAAATTCACTGTGTATAGCGACCACCTGCGTCTACGACCGCGGACACTCTATTTTTGGTCCCGATCATGCGACCGGACCCCATATAACGGACAGTGCAAAACAGAATTTCACACTAGACTAGTATGCGTTGTCAGAAACTATGCTCCACTCTATTTGTATATTATGTAAATACAGTAAATACCTGATAACACAAACTCCAGGGGACCTCAGAAATGTGGTCGTGTTATCAAGAATTTGTGTAAAATTTCGTACGTTGGAAATAAGGGAGATGGCCCATTTTTACACATAAATACTTGTTCTGTAAGCCGGATTGTCTCCCTTGCTTTTAAAAAACATTTCGATAGGGACAGTTCACTTACAGACATTCATTTTTTTTTTCATTTGGATAAACCAGTCCGGGCGTTACGTTACAGAAGNCCGGGGGGCATGTCCGGCTAAGTGGTCGGGGAAGGCAAAGCCATTATGTAGTGAGCGGGGTGATGTTTGAGCGTCGTGGGTGAAAAACGGCGCGCTGGCAATGCAAACGAAAAAAGAGAGTTCAAGCAAAAACAACGGTGCGGCCCAAAAGCAGTTCGCGTTATCGAGATCCTTTAGAATTTTAGTTCGTGTAAAAGGAATTTGGAATGCATAGATTATAGAGCGAAAAAAAAAAACGGGGATTTTTTTTTTTTCGTGTAAACAGAAATTTCGCGTTGAACGGGTTTGTGTTAAGTGAAGTCTACTGTACAGCCACGTCGAAGTGACGCAACATTACGGGAATTTACCTGGGTGACTATGTGCCCGACGAATCAACTGGGATAATGAAGAAAACCACTGGAAAACTGTCTTCTTTGAACTTGAGCGTAACAGGATACAGGGAGATGGGATATCGGCGGATCTGGCATGAGGGTTCTAGTTTTGATGAACATTTCATCACACGGCATGGGAAGGTTCAACATGTTTGCATACATTTTACAACCACTCTGACGTCGGTGTTTGGCGTCATAGGGATGGAGCAAGTGACGAGGGAGTGGAAGGCGAGGGGAAGGCTATGCTAGACATTTTTGTCGTCAGTCAGACTTTGTTATAGGCTATGATCACTTCAAACGACAATCAATTCAATAGCTAGTGACTGATTGTTGACCACATTTTAACATTTGAAAGGGTAGTGCGTCCAAAACTTTAAATTAAAGTTAAGAAGTTTACGTTTGTGTATATTTAGCCCGCATGTCATCCCCTTAGGCTCGAAAAACGTATACTTTGTCACAAAGAAATTAAATGGAAGTAATAAAACTTCATGAGCAACGGAAAATTTGCCATAAAATCGCGCAGACATTTGACGTTGGAAAGACTCAGATCCAACAAACAATCAGAAGAAAGCTTGAGTATTCAGAGGAGTATTAACATCAGCACTAAATGTGATAATCAGTGTTTGCACAGATAACCATATCTGTTGTGTTAACAAAATTGGACAAAATTGTCGTTTGTTACTTGTCGCCTATAGCGACCACCTGTCTATAGCGACCACATGCATCCAGTCCCTTGTATGGTCGATATAAACAGGTTCAACTGAACTTATAAGAAGTTTGGGGTATGGCTTTTGCTCCTGCGCGTTAGCCCGCGAAGAACTGGTTAGACTAGTTAAAATATCCGGATGTAGGAGCTAGCAATAAAGGCGGCCACCATCTGCGGTTTCAGATTCGTTGGTGGAACTTTTTCATCAACAGTCTTGTGTCGGAAGAAGATGTGGCGTGAAAAGGATGGTATGTATGCTAATATGTGAGGCAAAGAAGTAGAGCTAACATACTCGCAAGTCAGCGGGCTCTTTTCTAGCTCTTCCGCGTCAGTCGTAGCCATCTTTGCTTGCTTAGAGGCTCGTAATTCCGTTGCTTAGAATCTCCAAGGGACCGTCTACAGAATGAAAAAAAACCGCCCCTTTCCTTCAACCGCGGGGATCAAACATCCGTAGCTCTTGGATACGCAGTTGCTCCTGTGGGATCGTCTCGCCAGGGAAGTGAGCGGAGCCCATAGACGTTAGTTTGAAATATGGAATCTTATGCGGTACATCGGAAGTGAGATTTCGGCAAAATGACGGCCATCATGTACAGTTCCAAATTTGTTAGTGGAACTTATTGTCAACAACCTTGTGGCGAAGGAGGATGTATGCGGTGGTATGTATGCTAATAAATAAGGCAAAGGTGAAGCCTAATATACATGTCTTGGGACATCTGGGAAATGGCTATCAGTGCTTCTGTGAATTTTCTTATTTTGTGGCTAATACCGACTTCAGGCATCGCTGAGCGCTACCCATGGGTTAATATAGGCTAAATCATATATTACAAATCACTGTTTGAGTCATAAATTCACTGTAGATGGACCTTTTTTTTTTTGGTCAGCGTGGGTATGTATCCTGTCTCTGAATTATAGAAAATGGATTTTATCACATCGGAGTGACCTGCTCCATTACTTTTAAATCGGCGTCCATGCAAATCACTACTGCTGTAATGTCTAAAGCCAAATTGGCATTATGAGGTCAAATTCCTCAAATTTGGCGGGTTTTTAAAGCAAGGGAGACTTATGTATAGAAAAAGCCATCTTTTGATTTTAATTGCGGATTTTCGAAAGTTCATGTACAATCCAATAAAAGACTCTAGACTGGTGACAGACAGATAGGCAGTTATATAAAACACTATGCAAATAAGGTTATTTCTTGTCGATAATTTTAATTTTAGTGTCTCTGATTGGACTTTATTCACGAAAACCGATCACCTGATGGTGGAGAGGTGGCTACACTCACCCACTACGAATACAATGAAGAGTTAAACTATAATGCATAATATCAGTACCTACAATGATGTAAGACGATGATAAATAATGATTTTCATAATTTATTCCCTGCTTTTTCAGCCGCGATCGCCCACCTGAAGATCAAGGCACCAACGGAATGTAAGAATAACATTCCACTATATTCTGGTCAAAAACATACTGTATTTTTTAAGCCTCAAATGTTTTGCCTTATGCCTACACCATAAAGGGTAATAAACAAGGGGAGAAACAAAGGAGAGCAAAATAAATGTTTCATTCCTACAAATTCAAATCAAGTCATGTGGCCTTAAAAAAGTGTATATCTGCCAGCTTTTTACCTTGTGTAGAAATGAGAGCAGATCAGCAGCATGAAGTAGGTCTGTTTACGTATCACTGAATTTACTAAAAAAAAAAAAATAACCAACAAATAGCTTTTTAACTGAACATAAAACAGTCAACAGCGAGAATAAAAAATACTTTTTCAGCCATTCGCGGTTTGACGCAGTCATTTTATGGTCTGTTTAGGTTGTCAATTTAGATAGTGACTTTCAATGACGCAACTATGAAAATCAAGCCAAAGTTCGTCTTGAAACAAACGCACGAGACTGTTACCCAACGTAATGAAAGCAACCATACATTATGGAGATGAGTATTAGGTTTCCTCTAAAGTCCAGTTACGGTTAACGCTGCTATTATAGTCTGCGTTAATGAAAGTGGTTTAGTGATTCCACACTCCTACTGTTTAACTCTGCGATTATTCCGCATCGAGTAGGTAACATCCACTTTGCGGGTACACAGCCGAGGAGTGATTTTAACCCACTACATGCTCTTTTTCTAAATACATTGGGAACGTCTGGGCGCTTAATTACGTAATCTACAAAAAGGGTGATTTGGAGACACACGGAACCGTTCACAGCCTTGTATGTTTGGTCCACAAAAAGAGACCTCACTTCTCATATACAGAGCACGACATCATAGACGTGTAAGGCCGTATTCTACAACTCAGGTCAGTGCGAAATTGGCATCAGTTTATCTAGTGGTTTGTTGTTTTTTTTTATTTTTATTTTGGCCTGTTTCGTAAACAGTATTGGAATTCAGGCAAAAGTTCAAAAACTCATTGACAAAACAGTTTTGTGGAGAATAAAATTTCATTATGCTTGAAGAAAGTCTGCAAATTCAATCCTATTATTGTAGCACACAAAGATATACGTCAGCAAGGACTAAATTGAGCATAGAACGGGAGTAAATTATCTTCCTCAGTGCTGGATTAACTTATTAACAGAGTAACATATCGTCCCCTAAGAGCCAGTTTCGCGTATCATAGTTTTGGCGCCAAAATATTTTATTAAATCATTTGAAAGAGCTTTTCGAGCTCTTAAGTCCTATTCAAGAATTATTTACCTTCAAACAGTAGTTTTTTTTTAACCATTTACTTATTACTGTTTCACGTTTCTCAAAGAAAGTAAACTAGATTTACGTAACACGAGTTGTCCGATTCTGGGTTGTAAGTTCTTTCGTCTCAGAACATGCATTTGAAATTATGCGATTTCGGCTGCTCTTACTAGTCTTTGAATTGAATGCCCGAATCACGTATCATTATGATACGCCGAAATTGGATACAAAATCTCTCCACGTTTCAGCCCTTATTCACGTTTCATGGTTAGATATTACCGTTACATTGCTTTCTTTAATAGAAGGACTGTTGCACTTTTTCTGTTATGTGGCTGTTAATCAACACAATTATAAATAAGCTCCTGGAAAAGAAGGGTAGCTTCAAGCTTAAATTATTTCCAATGAAATAGTCACATGTGTGTTGAGGTGAATAGAGGGATGAGAAAGGGAATCGTCCTTGCTTATCAGTCCAGTTGCCGGCTTCATAGATTTATTGTCAGGACCGGGAGATAGGGAACCACATGTGCCAATGGCAAGTTTTGTTGTTGTAGCTGTTTTCAGTCAACAAAGATGTTCCGTTCAAGAACCTCCTGTGTAATACCAATCTGTCACTACTACTGAGCATTCTTTTCTATGACTACTGTAAAAAAAAAAAAAAGCTGGATTTGGGAGTGTCTGACGCCCTTTTCCAGTAAATAAAATTAGGAACGCTAGTATACGAGTATATACGTTTTATGTATTTATGTCGTATTACGCTTCCATAATCCAAACAAAAACCAAAAAAACTGCTCTTTGACCACGTGTCGGTATCTTCTGTTAATGGCTAACAATTTTTTCAAGCCTGATGTAACAGGTGCGATGATCCTTTTCCGACCGTCTGGTCTTGTTCACTTTCCACCTCCATACTGCCACTATAATCGTGCTTCAGTCACGATCACCACTACCACTACCACCACCACCATCATCACCACCATACTGAATCAGAAAATAATTAGATTGCAGGAATATCTTGTTGAAGGGCATTGAAATACNTCTCTATGCCGCATCCACACGAAGAGAAAACACACCTTCCTTTAATCATTTTAATGGACTACCATGGTTTGAGTCGTATTTCAATGCCCTTCAACAAGTTATTCCTGCAATCTAATTATTTTCTGATTCAGTATGGTGATGATGATGGTGGTGGTGGTAGTGGTCGTGACTGAAGCACGATTATAGTGGCAGTATGGAGGTGGAAAGTGAACAAGACCAGACGGTCGGAAAAGGATCATCGCACCTGTTACATCAAGCTTGAAAAAATTGTTAGCCATTAAAAGAAGATACCGACACATGTTCAAAGAGCAGTTTTTTGGCTTTTGTTTGGATTATGGAAGCGTAATACGACATAAATACATGAAACGTATATACTCGTATACTAGCGTTCCTAATTTTATTTACTGGAAAAGGGCGTCAGACACTCCCAAATCCAGCTTTTTTTTTTTTTACAATAGTCATAGAAAATAATGCTCAGCAGTAGTGACAGATTGGTATTACACAGGAGGTTCTTGAACGGAACATCTTTGTTGACTGAAAACAGCAACAACAACAACAAAACTTGCCATTGGCACGTGTGGTTCCCTATCTCCCGGTCCTGACAATAAATCTATGAAGCCGGCAATTGGACTGATAAGCAAGGACGATTCCCTTTCTCATCCCTCTATTCACCTCAACATATGTGACTATTTCATTGGATATAATTTAAGCTTGAAGCTACCCTTCTTTTCCAGGAGCTTATTTATAATTATGTTGCTTAAAAGTCACATAACAGAAAAAGTGCAACCGTCTTTCTATTAAAGAAAGCAATATAACGGTAATATCCAACCATGAAACGTGAATAAGGGCTGAAACGTGGAGAGATTTTGTATCCAATTTCGGAGTATCATAATGATACGTGATTCGGACACTCAATTCAAAGACTAGTAAGAGCAGCCGAAATCGCATAATTTTAAATGCATGTTCTGAGACGAAAGAACATACAAATTACAACCCAGAATCGGACAACTCGTGTTACGTGAATCTAGTTGACTTTCTTTGAGAAACGTGAAACAGTAATAAGTAAATCGTACAAATAAAATACTGTTTGAAGGTGAATAATTCTTGAATAGGACTTAAGAGCTCGGAAAGCTCTTTCAAATGATTTAATAAAATATTTTGGCACCAAAACGATGATACGCGAAACTGGCTCTTAGGCAGCATAGAAAGCATTGCTGCATTGACAGATTAAACAATTTTAGTTAAAGATAGTAGATATGTCATTCCCCTACCACCATTTTCACTACCAGCACTTCCCCTGCTACCACCACCATCACCACCATAACTAACTTCATCACAGCCAGGGCAACCTCTCCACCTGCTAATATTATTACTAATTCTTCTGCTGCAGCAGCTGATGCTACTATTACTACTACTATTACTACTACTACTACTACTACTATTACTACTACTACTACTACTGTTGCTGCTGCTACCATCACTATCGCTTCTGCTATTGCTGTTATAGCAACGATAACAAATACAGTGTACTACTATTTATCTGTTATATGAAATACTCCTGTTGCTATTATTGTAGTTGTTGCTGCCACTACTACCACTGCCGCTACGGCTACAATAGCAACTTCTTCTGCAACTTCTGATGAAGAGAAATAATTTTCTTCTCACAATATTCTCCCCTTCCCCCAAATAAACAACCACCATACACACAAATTATATTGCTTTAGTTAAAATAGTTGTTGTTATTGACGTAGCAGTTGTTTTTGTTATAACAGCAGCAGAAACAAGAGCAGTAGTGGTAGTATTCTTAGAATAGTGGTAGTGCATCCAGTGACAATAGCACCAATAGCATCAGTGGTAGTGGCAGTAATGATTGCTGTTGCTGTTGTAAAAACAATATTCTTGTTGTTATTAGTGTTGGTTGTAATTGTGGTGGCAGGAAGGGGGGTATAGTGAAACCATGTAGTATAGCGTCAAAGGGAATGATCAGTAATCTTTTATTGTACCAACAACTAAAATTGTTGCAACTGATGCTTTCTTTGGTGTAGAATAGCTTTGTAGCTTTGGAGAGAAGTCACGCCAACGCGATGACGTCATGTGAACAAATCTAAAAGGTTGTACAGTTGAACCTGACCTTGCGACCA
>JAWQUT010000876.1:30165-57456 GCA_033807755.1 Ellobium chinense
CCCCCGCCTCTGAAATCGTCCTTTTAGACCCGCTGCAACGCAAAACGTTCGCTTAAAGATTATATTTTTGCTTCCCTTTACATTATTTTATCTTAACCTCTTGGCTCTCTTTCTTACCTCCTGTCCTTCTTTTGATCTTTCTCTTGTAGCTCGCTCCTTCCCCCTCTTCTTCTGACACTGTTTAAGGCCCTGAACGAAATCGGCCGTTCTGATAGTTTTGTTCAATTTTACATATTGCTAGATTTCACACAGCTCTGTATCTAGCAAAGAATGTTCTTTAAAAAAATAAAACACACTTTCTTCGAACACCGAGATGTTGAACACTTTCCTTATTTGACACTTATTAATGTGGTCTCTTGTTGTGTTAAAAATAAAACGTACCTTTTGCCAAAGGCCATGGTATATGTAATTTCTATGAACTGGCAACATGCGTAAAAACACTCAGCCCAAATCTCTAGCCCCAAATCAAGGCTCCCTGTAACACCATTCCACTCTCATAGCTTTGTCATCTATATTAATAATCTCTATTAACATACAATTAGCTTGTGTTCTTTGAGGCCACTTTTGGCGTGGGGATCGGATCTCCTATGGACATGTCCGGAGTGCAGTGATGATGCTTCTAGCAACGAGTAACAAGAGCTGTCATAATCTCTTCGTCTTTTCTCTGTATGTCACTTCTTTCCTCCTTTGTTTGGGGGTTCTCTGACCCAGGATACCCATTTGCCTTGCAGTGAGCTCAGAGCCTGCTAGATACGCTTCTGGTACGAGTGCAGTCTAGCTAGACAGAAGAAAAGCAACGCGCAGAAGACAACAGCTGACAGACTTTAGTTATCTTCCTGTCAACCCCTATCTACGTTGCGCCCACGTAATACACACATGCGTAACCTCGTTAAACAGCCTTAGATGATATTATTATATGAACAGTCTCTAGGACCCGTTCGTTGACGGCAGGTGGTCGTGTCATAAAGGTGTTCGTCTGACTAGGTAGACTGCACATTATTAATACAATAAAGATCTCTACCTCTCCAGAATCTTATACCTATGTCACGCTAAACGTATGGACTCACTAATACAGGTCTAGGGGTGACAGAATTATCACATGTATCTCTCATCTAAATCTCTAAGGTCGTCAAATTCAGGAAGTGCGCATGACTGTCAAGGTCGCATTGGTCATTTTATAGTGACATGACACAAATTGCCTGGCGCATCCATTATGGAACAGAAGCTACTTACCTGACAAAATCTATCCAGCGTGGCCTCTGACATGAGTTCATTCTGAAAGATACACGTGTCATTTGTTACACTCCTTGATAAAATAACAACTGTATAGATGATGACGATCTAGTTGAGAAAGAAAGAAAGAAAGAAAGAAAGAAATGACGATCTAGTTGAGAAAGAAAGAAAGAAAGAAAAAGAAAGAAAGAAAGAAAGAAAGAAAGAAAGAAAGAAAGAAAGAAAAAGAAAGAGAGAAACAAACAAAGAAAGAAAAAAGAAAGAAAGAAATGACGATCTAGTTGATAAAGAAAGAAAGAAAGAAATGACGATCTAGTTGATAAAGAAAGAAAGAAAGAAATGACGATCTAGTTGATAAAGAAAGAAAGAAAGAAAGAAAGAAAGAAAGAAAGAAAGAAAGAAAGAAAGAAAGAAAGAAAGAAAAAAGGACAGATACATTATTATGGTAACGTGTGTGTCAGTGAGTCTTTGCAAGACTTAAAAAGTTTTCAGGGTATGACTTATCTCTATGTGAAGTAGTAATATATGCCAGGAATGTGTACGCATTTCATTAAACATTAAATCTCAGGCACAAAGGTGCACAGATGGTAGAGATTTTACTGGTCGTATAATACTGGCCAACAAATGATTAAGAGAAAATAGGAGCAATGAAACCAGCACGAGATGGTGTTTGACTGAAAACGGCTTAATTACAGTGTTCACACTTGCATTTTTCCTCCTCTGGCACCTACACAGAACAATGTAAATACAAAATGCCGTAAGAGCCAGTCCACATAACGAGGGTTATATGGTGTACAGAAGTTACCATATCATGAATCAGCATGTGATGAGAGAGAGAGAGTGAGCATGTAGAGTAGGAACAGATGAAAGAGAGTACATGCATTAAAGATATTAAAAATGATGGGGACAAGCGAGCATGCGAAAAAGAATGAAGCGATCATGTGAGCACTTATGGAAGATGCATGGAAAGCGCCTAATCTGACAATGCCTTGTGGTTACTCTACATGCTGTCTGTTATCTGTAAATCAAAGTTATATAACTCTGTCTCTTTCTCTTCCTTATCTGCAAGAGTCCAAGATAAAACAGAGATTTCTGGCAGTTAAAAATTATTACCGGCCTCTGATGAGGGATGTGTGAGTAGTGAAAGGAGGAAACTTACCACGCTGGTTATGAGAACGTGCAATTATATAAATATAGATACTTATAGCTTCATTTTGCTTTGAGTAAGCGAGCTTGTAAGATACTGTTAGGACAGAAAGTGACATAATTTATGCAAACGACAAACAGAGACAAACGGTGCACGGACAGGCCAGTCACATACAGTGGAAGAGAGTTTCTAAAATACCTATAACAGGCAACAAAGAGGGACAGAGAGAGAGGGGAAGAGAGAGAGGGAAGGAGAGAGTAAGTCGCAGATTCGAGATGATGACTTTGATGAGTGACTGAGCAAATACACATAGGCCTAGAAGGAAACTAGGTAATAATTAGTGAGTAGGTTGATGGGAGAACGGTGGGTGCTTGTGTGCCTGCGTGCGTCCATGCAAGTGTCAGTCAGTCAGTCAGTCAGTCATTCAAGCAGGCAGGCGGGCGGGCAGGCAGCAGGCAGGTAGGGCAGGCGAACAGAAACTGAAAGAGTGAGTGAGTGAGTGAGTGAGTGAGTGAGTGAGTGAGTGAGTGAGTGAGTGAGTGACAGACTGAGGTACTCGGTGAGAGCGATTGATGGGCTCGATAAGTGGAGATAAGTGACTGTAATTTATGCAGGTGGGTGGCTGGCTGGCTGACTAACTAACTGACTGACTGACTGACCGACTGACTGACCGACGAGCAGGCAGGTAGATAGGCAGGCAGGCAGGCAAGCAGGCAGACAGACAGACAGGCAGGCAGGCAGGTAAACGGTCAGGCAGGTTGACAGACAGACGAAAGAGATAATATGATCTTACCCATCCGCCGGCCTCACAATCAACAATTGGATCGAGGACTTGAGAGATGGAATTCCTGCACTCCATCATGAACTCTATCATGTGCTGTACACCATGTATTTCCAACTCAATCAATGTCGCATAGCAATAGCCAAAGAAGTACAGCATAATATGCCATTGCAGAACGCCATTTATTACATCGTCATCCTCGCTATTTCTGACGCTGTTCAGCTGGCTCTGAATGACTTGTAAGACGTTCTTCATCCTTCTCTTTGGAGCAGCGGTGCCATGCTAATGAGGCAAAACACAATTTAGGTGAGTGGATGGATCATAGGTAGGTAGGTAAGTAGGTAGGTAGGTAGCTAAGTAAGTAGGTAGGTAGCTGGGTAGGTAGGTAGGTAGGTAGGTAGGTTGGCAGGTAAGCAGGTAGGTAGGCAGGTAGAAAGGTAGGGAGGTACGTGGATGAGTGGGTAGGTGGGTAGATAGGTAGGTAGGTAGGCAGGCAGGCTGAAGGGACTGGGGATGGGGCAGGCAGGTAGAAAGATAGATAGGCAGGAAAGAAGGTCGGTAGGTAAGTGGGTAGGCAGGCAGATAATTACAGTGGAAAACATTTATCCGCGCTTATAATGAAGAACTGGACAAATTGTTTGGCCTGGGGGAAGGGGAGGGATGGGTGGAAGAGAAGAGGCAGATAATGAGAGACATGCAGGGAAAACAGACAGATGACATGCTAAACAGAGATATAAGACACACGCAACAAGATAAAACTTAAATCCAGACGGACAGGCTGACGGACGGTCTAGGAAGCAAGGCCAAAGATTCACAGACAATCTGGGAACCTCACAGTAGAAAAGAGTCATACAGATAAACAAAATATGGGAGAGAATTAGTGATACAGACAATACCCTGACTGTTCTTTGTTTCACAAGACATACTTGACTCATAAGATCAATTGGCTCTTAGGTCATTAGTACACTCTATTCTGCGATTACTGCTCAAAACCATTAAAAAGACAAATGATGGTACCGTCTACGTATGATAAATTACTAATCCGTAACACTGGTACCGCTTAAAATAGAAGCTGAAAGTGATGCACTATTTATATAAAAGGTTATTTTTTTTTTCTTTTGTAATCTAGTTTTCAGTCTCAACATTTACACAGTGACGCTCAATCTGCAGATAGACAGCACGCTGATAAAGGGCTGAAAGAAAGAAAGAAAGAAAGAAAGAAAGAAAGAAAGAAAGAAAGAAAGAAAGAAAATATTATTACTGAAAACTGAATGGTTACAAGTGTAACAGAAAAGCTAGAGATCACTACTAGAAACAGCTAATGGACTGTTAGATTAGTGGGTAGAGAAAATTCTTAGACATACGTCAGTGAGGAGAGAGAGAAAGAAAGAGAGAGGAGTGAGAGAGAGAGAGAGAGAAGAGAGGGAGAAGAAGAAGAAGAAGAGGAAGAAAAAAAGGATGTTAAAAATACTTCACGTAATGCTGTTTCTATACCTACGCTCCATGTGTTCATAAATGTTTGTTGTATATAATAAAATGGCTTACATGTTGACTTACCTGTCTGGCTGTCTTGTTATAGAGCAAATTATGCAATCGCCGGGATGATATCCATTCCACTGCCTCGTATATGCCATCAGGCACAACACACCTGTGAGGTTGATAGGAATAGTGTTACTCTATCAGCCTTAAATTTTCTACCATTTTACACCCGATAATAAAATACACTTAGAAGGAGAGTACAGACTCGAAATATTATTGTATACCGCTGAATGAGCTGAAACATGTCTCCCGGCATCATGAAGGGCAAAACACGAAGTTCTTGATGCCATTACAGAATTTAAAATTTACTAGTTTTAATGATAGCAGAAAGCAGATTGTTTGACAGTTATTATCCCATGCTTATGTTGTTGTTGTTTTTTTTAAAATTATTATTAATGGGAAAGTTTTACATAGTAGTCCTTGAGACTGGTGAAGTCTACTTCTACTCTCATGTTAAGGTGCACGTTCTTTGGCTTCAAGCTGGTGTATTATTTGTCTTGGCCTTAAAGATGCAATACTGCACCTGTTTACAAGGCGACAAGCAACATTAATATTGTATCATGGTTTCTATGCTGCGTGTTTACTTTGTTGACTAATTAGAGAACTGAATACGCTCATATCATTTTCACGTCAGTTACAGGATGGTGATACAATAACACATACTGATGAAAATGATATAAACAGGATTTCATGTCTACATCGTATTACACCGTTATATGTAATTTATCGGGACGAATCTGTGACAAGTTTATATTTAAACTAGCATTATTTAACCTGGTTCTTTGAGCGGAAAATTAGAAAATAGGTAACCAAAGTGCCAGTTCACGCACTTTGAAATAATAATAGTGAGTGCAGCAAACTTAGTGCTACATTATGTTCACACGGGTTTTTCTGGTTCCCAACACTGAACCACGTCATCAGAAATCGGAAACGACGAACTGGCCAGTGTATTTCTAAATATATCACCTGTACTGCTTGTATGCTTCATTATTTCAAAAATGCGCTTTTCCCATCAGCCAAAGAATTACCCCCCCCCCCCCCCCCCCCCCCCCNNNGTCCCCTCCCCCCAAAAAACCCCAACAAATTTTCGTACTAAAATGCCAATGACAAATTCCAAACATTCTCTTAAAGTGCCACAGTTCGAAGTTAGCAAGCTCGTGCTTGTACACTCTCATTACAATGCGTGCCGAACTTTTTGAAACCACTGCGCAAGACTTCTCATCCTCCAAGCTTTCTATTACAGTATATTATTTGATCCTCATCATAAGCTATCTATGATTATTACTTTGGCATTATTATTGTATGTTGAGACATGTGGTATCTGACATAAACTGTCTCTATCTGTTTAATTTATGATTAACTTAACTGCAGGAAAGCAACCTCTGAAACAGTGAAAGCTTGTCAAAGGTAGCTTGCAGTGGTGTATATAAAGTTTGATAATGGCACAGGGTCTGGGACAACAGGGGACGTTATTGAGCAGTTTCTGTGAAAGTCAGACACGCCATCGTCGGGTAGTGACAAAAGATTTTCTTCTTTCAGATGTATTATTTGTCTCTGTTTATTATGAGTAATCAGCACTGTGATGACCAGATTATTGAGCCACATACAATGAATTATTATATAAAAGAACAGCCCTAGTAACTACATGACCGCTTATTTCACAATACCACTGCTTGGCAACAACCAACAGTAAAACCATTCTATTTTTGTGCTGATGTTATGGCAAAGTTAACTAGGAGATAAGTGTCCGATGATTTAACAAGGGAGTAATTTCAGTGATTGCCATAGGAACTATTTTCCATATAATACGCCTCTCTATGCAAATCGGTAACACTCCACCAGGTAGTTTTGCTGAGTAACAGCGTACTTAGCAGAATTCATACATTTCTAAGCTAGTGTGAAATTCAATTTCATGTGCACAGTGCTACCAAGTTACGCACAAAATGGGCATAGAGATGTGCATAGATCTATAGTGCGTTTACTGGGGTTTGTCACGCTTTCGAAAGCGATAATTTCGCAACTACCGCAAAGACTCGTTGGAAATTTGAAACTGGTTTTCAGATGGTACCGACCTATTGAAAATATTTTTTTTAATTCTGGAGTCATTTAGATTGACATTTATATATATATTATATCAAAAAATCAACAGCATTGCAGCAGAAATAGATCACAGCGAAACGGTGGTTTACAGTATTTGGTTTGCCAAGTTAACCGAAATGACATTTTTCTTTTTAACCCTGCTGTCAACAAAGCTGTATCAGCGACGGTGTTTGGTCTTAATTAGTACTAACAACGTCTATACTTCGCTTAAAAATTAATGGGGTCGTCTCAAACCATTTTGTTACAAATAATGAACTCCTTTCCTTCATAAAGCTATTTGACTCATCCGACTCTGGTGAGACGACCCCTTCATTAAGTAAGACAGGAAATTTAGTTTTGTTACAAAGTCATTACAGGAAAAATGCATTCTTTTGTGTTTATTTTTTACCTACTTTCGCATCGAAATTACTTCGTAATCTGTCTTCCTAAAGATGTACAGCAATAATATTAAGAATTTGTAAGGTTGATAACAATCCGAGGTTGCATGCAAAAAGTCAATAAGATAGATAAAAAAGTTAAACGTGGACAGATGAAAGTAAACGGACTATAATACTGTTTTTAGGCTAACCTGTGGGAAACTGAAGAAGATAAACAAGATCGGGTACAGAGATGAAAAGCAAAAAAATGAGGGCAAAATGCAATGACGGAAAAATAGACGCAAAATGAGTGAACTAAACACACAAGAAACGATAAACGGAAAGGATATCACTTTTATCCGAGGAACAAAACAGTGGGAGAGAAAAGAAGAGAAATGAGACCTTGACCATGGATCGAAAGATAAACAAACATGATTGATCTGGGAAACATTTCTTGCTCCCGCGCGTTAGCCCGCGGAGAAATGAGCAGAACTTAGAACTTTGCTAGGAAATCCGGAAATAGAAACTCGGTAATACTGGTGGCCACAATTTACGGTTTCAGATGTTAGTGGAACATTACATCAACAGCCTTATGTTGTAGGAGGATGTGGCGAAAATCAATGGAGATATAAAAGCATAGAAATGAGGCAAGAACCAGCACACATCGGTCGCAAATCGTCACACTCTGCTCTAGCGTTCCGCATCGGTCACAGCATCTCGGTTTGCTTTAAGACTCGTACTTTCGTAGCTTGGAATCTCTGAGGGACAGCCTACAGAATGAAAGGACCGTCCCGAGGGAACCAAACAAAGTTAAGTTTACCGTAGCCCTGAAACATGGGACAAGAGATCATGAAAGAAAGAAAATAAAGATCAGATAATTAAAATAGAAGGGGCCTGAAAAAGGAAAACATGGGTATGTGTTTTGCTCCCCTGTGTTATCCATTTGGTTCAAAGGGCGGAACTTTGACGTTAGTTAAAATATATGGAATTCATTGAGTTACACCAGAAGTGGGAGCTCGGCAACAAAGGTATCAAATTTGTTAGTGAAACTTCTTAACAACGATTTCATGTCCGAGGAGGATGTGGCAAAAATCAAGTGTGATATGTGTATTACTAAATGAGGCATAGAGTAGCAAACACCATTGCAAGTTAGCGCCCTCCTTTTTAGCTCTTCTGCATCAGTCGCAATCATCTCTGCTTGCTTAGAGACTCATCCTTTCGTTGCTTAGAATCTCCGAGTAACCACCCACAGAATAAAAGAACTACCACTTTCGTCACACTGCATTTCCTGCGGTAAGATGGGACCAAACACACAAAGCCCATGACTGCAAGAAGAATCAAACAAAAACTAGGTTTATGTTTTTAGATTTCTGGGCGATAATTACACTGGGAGAGTGTGTCCACCTACAAGACGTATGTTAGAAAATGTGACATCTTTAGTGAAAACCGGCAGTGAGACCTCCGAGAAATGGCGGCAAGCATCTACGTTTTCCTGCCTTATCAACGGCCTTGAGTCGGAGTAGGACAAGAATCAAAGGTGGCATGTATGCTAATGAATGAGGCTGAGAGTTAAGTATAGCAAACACCACTCGCAAGTCAGTGAATTATCTTCGAGTTCTGCCACATCAGCTGTGACCATCTTGGCTTGCCTAGAGATTGATATTTCCTTTGCTTAGGACCGCCCCTTTCACGCACCCGTGGAGACCAAACAAACATAGCCCTGGGACAAGAAAAGAACGGCTGACCAAGAGGAAAATGAGTTTAAAAATATAAAATCACATGATTAATGAAAACATTGAAACAAATTGAAAGAGGAATTGGGAGATGATTATAAAAAGGAAGACGGAGCACGAAGTGGAATAATGAGGACAACCAGGAGAATACATGAGACTTAAGGGAATGACACATGCTGAGAAGGCGTTAAAGTGGGGGCGTAGAGGAAAGATGACCGACAGAATTACAGCAAACTTGGCAAAAACAGAACGAAAGAGCCCCAAACTGTAATGAGGGCTATATTCGAAAAACGTAAAGCATGGAAGGGGAAATACCTCACGATATTGCAAAGTAAGAAATTTCCCTCTGATGTCATCCCCTCCCCCATCCTCTCCAAAGATTTTTATAGCCTTCCTGTCGCACTACGGGTAATAATAGCAAAATATTTGAAAAGTGATGATCAGCTACTGTACTAACTTGGAAATGGAATACTTTCTGGCAATGTCAGGATTATACTTCAGCATCCACTTCCTCATACACATGCTGAAGACTGTGACACCATTGCTGCTGCTGAATGTCAATGCGAGATCTAAACCTGTTGCTCTGTACGTCTCTGAGGAAATGAATTCGTCAATAATGGTTCTAAATCAGTACTTCACAAAATAATAAAGTCCTGTTTGAAACAATTTCTGTCAATCTGCAAATATACATAGATTAAGCCAAGTGAAATTTCCTCTCACATCCAGGCTTATCAATCTGTTTGCTGTCCCCTAGTTTTTTTCTTCTTCCCCCTTCCCACCCCCTGCAAAAAAAGACAAAAACAATTTTTTAAAAAGCGCAATGCCAATACCTAGCCCAGGGTAAATTACAACGTCCTGCACGTGGAATTCGGATTTTGTTAGTGTGCATTCAAGTCTGTTTAATGACAACTGTTTTCATTCACAGAAAAGTGTATACTCTTAATAATACTAATACATAATTGTAATTTCTGTCGATTCATCTTAATCCCAACCCATCGATAACATTGTGCGAACTGCAATTTAACACAGCTGCAGCTTTCAAGTAAAACTGTTCTTAGAAAAAGGAATGTTCTTATATATTTTAAAATGTTACGGATTTATGCATGCTGCGATTTGCAGAATTACTGATTTCTTTTTTTTTTTTTAAATTTGCAACTTTGTCCATGATCCCGAGAGACAGCGATTCTATGGAGTTGACATTTTTAAGTACAGTGTGTGAAATAAAAAGATGATCTCCATTCTCTCAATCTTCTTGTGAAATGGTAAAACGTTATTGCATGATTTGTTCATGTCATTATCTCGTTCTGAAAACTTTTATCATGACATGACATAGTACTATATCTGTGCCATCTGCTATTTCATACCAGAAAACACCATTGTTACTTTCGTAGCTTCCCAACCAAAACATGCACCAGCTTTATACTTGCATGGACATATGGAAGCATTCATTGTCGTATTTACGATTATGTGTGCATTATCTCAGTCGACAGTGATCTAGTTAATCACCGTATCTATAGATATGCAGCGAGGTAATGAATAAGTCAGCATTCATGACATCATCCCTTGTAGACGTTTGATCGCAGATCAGCCAATGGTTAAATTGTTCAGATACGATGAGGGAAACTATTCATCTTGCTGTGGTGGTGGTAGTGGTGGTGTTATAAGTTGTGACAGTGTGTAAACTGTTACGAAATTGGGATGTAATATCTTTCATCAAAAGCCTGTAACGTCTTGTACAAAAATAATGATCTGACACCCGAAATTGCTATTCCCCCATATAAAGCTCAAATACAGCAGATATGAACTGTAGTGTAGGAGTAGTTCTTAGCCTACCCAGTTCTGTCCTTTGTGTCAGTATGACACTATCCTTTTCCTTCTTCTCACATTCCCGGTTTTGAATGGCGTTCGTGCTCTGGATTTTCAGCTCAGAGATCTGCTTGTCTGTAATGGGATACGATACGAAATATTGTGTCAAAAGTATAGCTTCATGAATAGGTTCAGTTTATGCATTCTGCGAAAAACGTATATAGAATCTATCTAAAACTGTCATAAAAAGTAATTGATACAATTATTACAATATAAATTCTGCAAATTTTCACAGGAAAATTCCGCTTCTTTAAAGCTATATAGAACATAAAGCAATATATGCATCTAAGTTTGCCACACGTTGAGTCCATTAATACATCAGCACCTCTTCTTAATGTCATTATGACATATCGGTTTATTTAGAACTAAGTTAGTAAGAACAAAGCTGTACCTGTATTCAAGGTTATGTCTTCATATTAATGGAACGAATGTCATTGCAGATCTCACTGTTGTGCGAGAGATCTGGTCTGATCCTTCTTCACCATGTGTTCTAAGCAGGTGTCTTCTACTGTGATCTCATTCAGACTTACAGTGTTCAGCTCATAACATATCATAATTAAGGTTTTTATAGACTTACCTTTCTGGCTTAAATTTTCCTTAAGTTCTTTGATGTTTCCCTGAAGTTCTTTGTAGCGTCCTTCAAGTTCTTTTATTTTATTCTCAAGGCTCTTACGCTCGTCTACTGTAATGCTGGCCAGACTCTCTACATAAAAACATGTTGCAACACAGTTTTTGGACGAGAATAGAACCTCAATCTCTCTCTCTCTCTCTCTCTCTCACTCTCTTTCTTTCTCTCTCTCTGTCTCTCTGTGAGTGTGTATGTGTGTCTGTGTGTGTGTGTGTGTGTGTGTGTGTGGGGGAGGGGGGTATGTGTGTGTGTGTGTATGTGTTTGTTTGTCTGTCTCTCTCTCTCACTATATCACTCTCTCTCACTCACTCTCTCTCTCTCTCTCTCTCTCTCTCTCTCTCTCTCTCTCTCTTTTCACATTCATGATCCTCTCTTCCTGTCTTCCACATCTCTCTTCCCACATTCTTCTATTTCTTTCTGCGCACAGTGTGCATACCCAAGTATACCCGTCCCCATCCTTCTATATACATTCCTCCACAATTTCCCAATATCATTCCTCTTTGTTCTTTCGTTTTCAAATTTCTTCCTTTCTTTTTTTTTTTTCTATCATCCTATTCAACCTCCCCAATCTCCATTTTGCCTTTCTCCCTACTCTAACTTCCTGATGGCTTTGGTTGTATTCATGATGCCCTAGGAACTGGTAGCCTAATTCTGACGCTGACTCGGACTATTACAAGTATAGCCCTCAAATGGAACGGTTCCTGTTCTTCCCTTGTCGTCCGGATCCTCCGTCTCGGACTCGGAGGTTCACCATCCTTTATTTTAGCACTGCCTCATTCATTTTCCCAGCCCTTGAAAAAATCTCTCATTATTTATTATTATTATTATTTGTTGAGAACCCATCGGCAGTCCATTTTAACTACTGCTCACACTCACCGAGTTCCGTGTTGAATTCTCCATGGAGCCTCTTAAATTTTTTCCATGCTCTGGTGGTTTTGTCTGTGGTTTGTTCATCCTCATCTGTTTTGCTGCGTTTCAGACCTGAAATGTATTGATCGGGAATACACAGGTAAATGTTCATCTTAGATAAGGGGCACGAGCATCGCTCGACACACTTTACACTTTCTTTAGGACTTTGGTGACTCTGATTACAGCAGGTGAAAACACGAGATATCACATGTGTGCTCTTACTTCAATATAATCGAACAAATGATATAAAACAGGTTTCATGAACTATCACATGAGAGGAGTACCTACGTTCTCTAATGAGAGAACTTAAAACCTAATCAGTGGTTCTCAAAAAAATAGACCAGATTTTCGCTCTTCCTCCGGCCGGATAGGAATGGCTTGTTCTCCCTCTTCGTGGTCTTCTTTTTCCCTTTAGTCACTGCCATAGTGAACGCACTAATAACTTAACAATAAATACGACACCTAGGAGTAATTAGTAATATCATCCTCCCTGCTTGCCCTAGATCCAGGACATGCCTTCATGCCTTTAGATCCCTGTTTGTCCATTCTATACATATTTTTTTCTTTCCTCGCAGCCAAAATAAAATTCTTAAACTCAGCACAGTGACATAATTTATTCGCTTTTCAGAAATACTGAAGCACTCCTTCCGTCGCTATTCACCTCCTACCAAGAAGGAATATTAAGTTGCTGACCGAAAGATAAATCGTATATAGCACATCATGCTGGCGCGAATGTTGTGTATGTTAGGGCAGTCAACGGCACCTCGGGGAGCAGCTGAATTGCTCTCTTTCAGTCTGATCAATCGCCGTTGTTTGGCTTTGCAATCGTTTTCGTATGGGATAATTCAGAGTGCTGTATAATTGTCTGCATGACCAGCAACACGTGGTGAGTGGATGAGATGTTTGCAGATTAAAATCAGCGGTTTTGTTTTTTTGGCAAGTATATCCATATCTCCATGGACGTCCAGTAAATCACTGTGGCGAGTTTGGTGGCTAAGTATAGTGTAGACTGGTAGGGAATTGAAGGTTTAAGGGTTTGTCGTGGAAAACTGAATCTATGGCAGGCAGGGAAGGGGTTACAATTAATTACTTCTAAGCAGTGACGAAAGGGGAAAATAAGACCATGAAGAGCGAGCAAACCATTGTTGCACAACCGGAGGAAGAGCAAAAATATCGGGTCTATTTTAGAATCGAAAGAGAACTTATTATAATTTTTCGGTGCTCTCGTTATAGACACTACCATCACAGACGAACTAGCAAGTGAACATTCAAGTGAGAGCAATACGTCTGGGATTTGTGATGAATAAAGAGAATACTGGTTTCACTCTTGTTCTATGATTAAAAGTAGCCTACCATTCATGACAAAAATTGTGAAGACCTGTATCTCAACTATGCGCGCAGTTCTATTTCCCTAAAACCACATGTGTTCTTGGCTTCTACTGATCATGTTCAAGATTCTGATAAAATGAAATGTTAAAATAATTGCCTCAAGAATGTTTTCATTCATAAATTTCGGCAGTATGTGGGGAAAAGCTATATGCACTCAACTTAGTGGGTTCTTGACCTTTTGAAGTGTGACATAATACCAAAAACCACATATTTCGTTTAAAAACTACGTTGATTGATTGATTGATTGATTGATTGATTGATTGATTGATTGATTGATTGATTGATTGATTGATTGATTGATTGATTGTATACTTCCATAAGGTATAAATGAACAACATAAATATCAAAGTCGCCCTAGTGTTTTGTCTCATTCCAAGCTGGGCTGTCCCGGTTAACTGATATCTGCTGTCACCCTCAGAGTCCATGTCTTCTTTCATATTATATTCAGTTTTGTCGTGCCTCAATGAATGGCAGACCTAGAATTTGCAAATAACGCACAACATTCCCCCTCCTCTTCGAGACAAATTCACTCACCTTTCACATGCTGTAGTTCCTCCCTCAGTCTCCTATTCTCTTCCTCAAGGCTTGTGGTGCCTTGCTGGACGTGGTCATCGAGGCTTGCTGCATGACAACAAGTGAAAATATTATTTGTGTTGCATATCTTTAGCACCACCCACTGTATGTCTTTAGCACTCCCTCGTCTTTTTATTGTTCAATGATGTCTCATGATAGGTGGAAATATCATTAGCCATTTCTGAAACCATAGATAATGTGGTAGTGGAAATTTTATTCGAGAACAGTAGAAAGAATGTGCTAAGAGCGAGCAAGAAACAGCCTTCGGTGAACCAGAGGAAAAGATTAAGAAGAATACCTACCCTTGTCTTTATCCATAGCATCCGCAATATGACTCAACTTCACATTTTTGTCCCTAAGGACTTTCTGGAGGCTATCATACCAATTCTTGTAACAACAAAGTCGATCTAGAAGCTCCAGAGATCCGTCGTGGTTTCCCTTTCTTTCAGTTACAGCTTTAACGTTGTCCTGGTGACAATTGTAGAGAATTAATAGCTTCTCTTGTGATGTTTCAGTAGTATAATGATCAGTTCATTGTATATCCGTAATATTAGTCGAAGCTGCTCCATTCGATCGTTTCTGTCGCAAGAAAAGCCTTGCTTACAAATGATTGTGGACAATGCCTCGACTCATACGGATCTGTATTCCTTTTTCAAACGTTTGCTGCTGTAATTAGGTTATTTTAGTTTATTGCAAGGCTTCGCATCATATGATCTTGTATGATGCAATAACTTATTACTATTGCATCAGCCATTCTTAGTATAATGGTTTATTGTCAAAAAAGCCTTTGCCATTGTCAGTTTAGGAGCAATTTTGATTATACATATGTAGTGAATCAAGCTCAGAATATGGGCAAAAACATCTTCACAAAGATCCAAATTATGACACCACACGATGAAGGCTATTCTGAATGTAAAATTAGTGTAAAATTAGGTAGTAGCACAGCAGCAGTGCACTCTGCTATGGTGACTTTCCAAAACTTCTAAGCAACACGAAACCTGGGCTGCTGAAGATTGAAGCAAAGGTATATTTTCAGACGAATCTACTATGCAAATATTTGTAATACGTAAAAGAAACATTAGAAGGCCTTCTGGTAAGACGTTTGATAAAAAAGTATATAATTCAGACCATGAAATCTCCATCAAGCCTGATGATCTGGGTGCCATGTCCAAATCTGGGACTACTGGCTCTAGTTCTTGCCTCCTGGAACAACAATGAATGGTGCGAAGTATGTAGAACTTCTACAGGAGAAACTAGAACTGCATATGTACATTTACCAGTGCTATATTTTCATGCATGATGGTGCTCCACGCCATCGGTGGCAGGTCGTGCAGAATTTTTTTGGCCAAGATCAAAGTGACAATACTGCACTGGCCTGGGAACAGCCCAGATCTGAATGCTATTGCAATTTCACGAGAAATAGTGAAGAACAATTGTGCAGAAAAACAACCTTCAGGTGCTAAAGCATCGAAAAAGGCTGTTGCAAAAGTTTGGACAAAAGAAAAGTCTGTAGACTACTGCAAAACTTTATTTGCAGCATGCCCGACTTATGCAAGCAGTGATCAAAAGCAAAGGAAGGCACACAAAATACTGACATTTAGACATATTCTGTTGATTTGACACAGAACATTGTCATGTTGCAGTGGTGTTTTTGGCCTTAAAGGAAGACTGCACCGTTCTACAGACCAGTTTAAATCATACGATACCGTATTATTCAAATAAAACAGTCTTTCAAGTGTCTGTTATAATGATATAACACCTCTGCTGGTCCCAGACAACCCATGGGGTAACATTATTCAAAGTCCAAATTGTTACAACCACTGAGCGCGTGGCGGCCATAAGCTTACGTCAAATACGTTCTTGCCACATGGCCAAGCTGTCTAGCCAGTGCTCTGCGGACGGGTAATAGCATGTTGGTATGAATGTTTTATATCCACTGTGAACAGTAGATATGCCGAGCAAAATCATACTGAGGCAATAAAAGTGCAGAATACTTTTTCTGGCTTACACTATCAAACTTTACATTTGAATTTGGAATCCCAGAACCTTAATTAAAAGCTGAATAATACATTTTTAGGTAGAGGTGTCTGTGGCTGCTGGAACGTAAGTGACGTCAGCGTTTTTGCCACAAGCTTCTGCTGATGGGGGAAGGGGAATTGATTATGGACGCAAGGGCCAAACCCGGTAACTCTAGCTCTCCTTATTGCGTCATACATATTACATACGCGCACGGTAACAGAACGATGCTTTTTCTTCGCAAAATTGACTCGGTGGGCACCATAGATAATTTTTAGAGAGAAAAAGTAATGAAAAACGGAAAATTATTTTTGACGTGCGTGTCCTACTTTAAAGGAATACTGAACCGTCCTACAGACCATATTAAATCATACGATACCCTACTATTCCAATAAAACAGTCTTTCAAGTGTCTGTCATAATGATATAACAACTCTGCTGGTCCCAGACAACCTACAGGATTACATTATCCAAAGTCCGAATTGTTACAACCACTGCGCGCGTGGCTGCCATAAGCTTACTTCAAATACGTTCTCGCCACATGGCCAAGCTGTCTAGCCAGTGCTCTGCGGACGGGTGACAGGATGTTGGTATGACTGTTTTAATTCCTCTGTGAACAGTAAATATGCCAAATAAAATCATGCTGAGGCAATAAAAATGCAGAATACTTTTTCTGGCTTACACTATCAAACTTTACGTTTGAATCTGGAATACCAGAACCTTAATTAAAAGCTGAATAATACATTGTCAGGTAGAGCGTCTGTACCTGTTGGAACGTAAGTGACGTCAGCGTTTTTTCCACAGGCTTCTGCTGATCGGGGAAGGGGAATACATTCTAAACGCAAGGGCCAAACCCCGTAACTCTAGCTCTCCTTATTGCGTCACATTACATACGCGCACGGTAACAGAACGATGCTCTTTCTTCGCAAAATTGACTCGGCGGGCACCATAGACAATTTTCAGAGAGAAAAAGTATTGAAAAAAGGAAAATTATTTTTGATGTGCGTGTCCTACTTTAAGATGGTAAAATTATAAGGTGGACTTAAACTTTTGTTAATGTCTGTACATCGTGGGTCTCCTCTTGAGCTCGTCTTCATTCATTCAATATTTTGACACTTTAGTTAACTTGAATATAATCGTTTCAATAATAATAAGCAACTGGAGACTGTCAGGCCTGGAGTTTGTGAATTTGGTTATTGGTTATCTTGATGTGTTCTTGTGTGACCAGTCGGGAAGTGTGTTAGGGTCACAGGTGATCACTAGTCTCGCTCGTGGAAGTTAGGGAACAATATTCAGACAGTAGGTATTTAAGAATTAAATTGCTGTGAAGTTAGCGTCCCTGTAGTGTAGTGGTAACACGTTTAGACTTGCAAGATGAGAGACCTTGGTTCGATTCCCGGCAGGGGCATGAAATTTTCTAGTATAGGTTTTTGGACCTGTCTGTAATTTGGTAAACTCCCTGGTGACACACTTCCTTAAAATAATATGTAACCTAAAAAAATATATATATCAGACCGAGCTCACATTCCTCCCCCATAATAATAAAGAAGGAATACGATATGTATTGCCACCCGGTTACACTTTGTAAAGCCCTAATGCTCGATCCTCATCCTCTCAGGGAAGCACGCGAATTAATATACGAGACCATGCTAAATTTGAAAGTTCCGTGGCCGTGAAAATGCTTTGCGTACAATTGCCATGACCAAAAGTATGACCATAGTAACAAATAGTAATATTAGTGTGTTTAAATAAATATTAACCATAATTGGATGGGCTATCATCAGTTAACTATGGGCTTTAATGATCATCCTGACTAGCAGAAGAAATGATAATGGCATGTTTTGCAAAATGTGTATGATCATTCATTCACTTAAACTCCCTTGCCATCCATTCCGCCATTTCCACCCCATATCCTCAGAGTCTCCGACTCACAAGAATTTTGGACGAAGCCCTCTCTTCCGCTATCACAAAACCCAGAGTTTTCCGCCAGACTTAATGGCTGTTCAGCATTTTTAGAGCCTTTCCTCCATTCTGGGGGTGGGATGGGGTGGGGTGGGGGAGATGGGTATGTNGGGGGAGTTGGGGAGGGTGAACTATGAAGGGTGCTAGATATCATCCTGTCAATCGGCATATATGCTCGTGAGCCAGGCTTGTTGTAGGATTTGACAGATCATAGACATTTAATATATCAGGTGTAAGAGACACTCCCTGAACTTACCAAATATTGAAATCATAAACCTGCTAAATTGTGATGCTTTTTTCTTGAAACATCCAGGTGAACATTTAGATAGACGAATATAGCTGCAATGCAGCAAACAGACTAGTGTTTATAAACTGAGGGTGGATATTGATGAACTGCTGCAGCCCTCTGAACAAGAAAGACTAAACTACAGAACAGAACTCACCATGTCAGCTTTGTTAAGTACTCCAGGATCATAGGAGTGAAAAATGTGCAAAATCTCGAGTGGTTTTATATGGGTAGGAAATAATGGCTGGATGCGCAGTTTGAGCCTATTCGTGTAATCAGCCAAACGCGAGCACGCCATGATCGTTCAGCACCTGAGGACGAGAAGACGATAGATATTTGATCTAATGATAACAAAAATGGCTGCGAGAATAACCTCCTGTGACGGACCCCAACCAGAGGTCTACAGACTCTACATCGATGAAAACAATCCGGAAATGATATGTTGGCATTCATCACTCATTCATTTTTAACCTTCCATCAAACTAACTTACCGTATTTCCACCTCACAGACGACCATATTGGATATTCTCATCATCATGACAAAGGAAAATGTTCTATTATTGTACAGTATAAATCCACTGTGGGATCATATTTGCACTATTCCTCCTCCCACAAGCTCCAAACCAGAAATAGTATTCAGAGTTTTTCTGTCTCAGAAGTTTATGTTCTGTTGTCGCCATCTTCTTCGACAAAGCCCATGAAGTGAGTGGTGTTTTGGTTCAAAGACAGTACTGGAAGGAAGTTGTTGACCGTGCCTTCCAGAGGACATCTTCTCTTTTCCTGTTCCATAAGGAGCGAACCCCAACACTAGAATCGCCCCTGTTCTCAATCGTTCACCGCCCTCACAGGGCAGCCATAAAATATAGTGTTATATCTTGTTAGCACATCTTATCAAAAAGTCCAGATCTTCATAATTTGTTCCAGAACCCTCCCCCCACCCCCCCTCTCNCCCCACCCCCCCCTCTCTCATTTATCACTTTCAAAAGAGCTCCCAATCTAGCTGAAAAAAAGTCTTCACAAACTCAAATCATAACGCCTGTCCTTATATTATTTATATTTGTTTGAATAAACTGCAATAAAACATGTCGCCTATTCCGCCAATCTTTCAGTAAACAGCCCACAACATCACAAACAAACCGAAAAACAAGAACTGCGTAATGGCGGAATACACTGTGGCACATATCTACACCTTTTATGTTCATTCCGTCATTCGATCATCCATACAATCATTCATCTACTTATTTTGTCTCTTTCTTTACTCAGAATTTGTCCATCTTACCATCTCAATCTTCATATGATATTCTGATAATAAGTAAGGACAATACCAGCATAGGCATTTTTCTATGAATGGAATATTAAGTGACTAAAATAATATTGTCTGCTACATGAAGATCCTTGCATTATCCTTGTGATGAAGTTACAATGTAGTGAATTAATTACTAAGGACAAAAGGGTAGACGATCCTATATAAAATTTGAAACACTTCTGTTGAGCTATGGCGGAGATTTTCCAGAAAAGCGTCAACCACTTACTTCCGATCACACTATAGTATCAACACGGTCGGTCTCTCTCTCTCTCTCTCTCTCTCTCTCTCTCTCTCTCTCTCTCTCTCTCTCTCCTCTCTCTCTCTCTCTCTCTCTCTCTCTCTCTCTCTCTCTCTCTCACTCCCTCCCTCCGGCACACAATACATGATAAAGGACTTCTGTTTGAACAATCGCGTTCATTTTCATTACACATACACATGTCACATATGCCTGCAAGCACATCGTCTATCCCACTACAGTTAACACGCAAAGTAGTCAAGGTTCGAGATGATTGAAATTTTCGGTTTTCACCGTTGATAAGATTATCGATGGCCTTTTGTGATATCAACCAACTGTGCAAGGCGGCGAGCTCTTGGGAATTATTTAAAGATGTAATCAGACGCTCCGAAATGTTAACTTAATTGTAAAATGGCTGATCGAATACATAGAGAAGACTGCGGCAGAAACTTTGTAAACTAATTAATTAAACCTTGCACCTTCGGTGAGCGAACATTGGCGCTAAACCTCTTCTAATGAATTTCATGCCCACCGAATTTTAGGTGCTGCGGTTCCGGAGTTATTCGCGTTCGAAAATAGCGTGCCACGCCCTTGGTCCATTCTTATAGTATAGATTAACGAGGGCACAATGACTGGAATGCCCAGAGTTCAGAGAGAGACTAAGACTTCCTCCTCGTCCCCGCATCCCTAAGCAAATAAACAACTGCAGTGCTCGACATGAAAAAAAAAAGTAATCTTTTAATGGAGTGTATGTATGTTGACCTCCGTGAACAAAGAGACATTCACATAAACCTGACCTCTTCTATACTACAACAATCTCATAACCTGCATTTGACATTGATATAGGAGTGCATGTCACTGCCATGTGTAGAGATTTATTTTTGTTTGGCGAGAGAAGACAGAGGAAAAGGAGGGGGCAGGGGAGGGGTGGTCGCTAACAGCCTATAACCATCCATATCTCATCAGTGGTCTTAATGTTTATGTTAAATCCCTAAAGTTTCGTGCCAGATCAAACATGTTTGGCCTGGAACAATATTTATACAAAAGAAAAGAGTGAATCTCAAATATGTAAAATGTGCAGATCTGATGTCGAGGTTACATATATTATCATTTCGTTCTTTTATGCCCCTTTCTAAATGATGAACCAATTAAATGATTTATTTCTTACAAAAAGAACTTTTAACAAATCCTCAAGTATATGAACCGCTTATGTCACTCTCCCCATTTTCCAACTCACTAATTTTATCAGACTAATCAGATATGAGATGTGATTTTTATGAGCTTTTTGATGTGACATTTTCTTTGTATCTTAGTGAAGCCCGGGCCAAGCGAAAGCAATATTATAACTTTTGATTCTAACATATACGACTGAAGAATTTAAGTTTAATATTTTTTATTTTACCATGATGATATTTGTAAATAGACGCAGACAGGGCACCCCGACCTGTATGTCCCCTATTTTAAGGGTTTGTCTGTAAATGAATAAAATAGCTCTGGTCATATTTTCAGTATAGTTAAAAACGGGTGTACTTCTTTTATATTCTTAATAATTTCCGTGTTCTCTCATTTGAACTTCTTAAATTCATCCAAGTCCATTTAAAGTTAGTTTCAAGTGCTTGAAAGCGTGATGACAAAGAAGAAAGAATTGTCAGTAAGGATGATTTAAAGCGTTGTCGAGAAGCCCAAGATACGTTGAGAATGTAGCATAGATATTCGGCAGTAGCCAAGGCCGTCACTAGCATCCTGCAGCCCCCGCAATACTCTGATCCCCCCCCCCCCTTNCCCCCCTTTAAGCGTCCGCGTTCGGAGGTCGGGTGGGCCCAGGGGGCATTAAGACCCTCTCCCCGACATTTTCAAGAACCCGCTCCTGGATATAATTCAAATGCATATTTTGTTATTGTTAAAACATTAAACGACCTCTGTCTATCTTTTAAGGGTGGACATGAAGGAAGGGAGGGGGAGGAGTCCCCCTGCATCAGTTTTGCGAAAGGGAACTGGACAAACTAGTTACGGCACTGGAAATACAGTGCCATACAATGTCGTAGCAGTAGAAGTGGTTATAGGGAGTATTGTCACAGTAATGGTGGCAGCAGGAAAGGAAGTAGGTGGTTGTGTTGACTCTATAACAAAACAAGGGAAAGTAGTGATGATGAAGCCAGGACAGCTGAAACAGCTGGAGTATGAGTGGTGGTGTGGTGGTAGTGGTCGTGGTGATAATGATGGTTTAGTACAAGCAGCAGAAATAGTAGATCTTGTAATGGTAATGCAGTAGCAGCAATTAAAGACAGTAGTGGTAATGACGGTGAAGGTAACAGTTGTCGCTTTAGCAGTATTAATCCTGGAAGGAGTAACAGAAAGAATAGTAGAAATGTGGTATAGTAGCTGTAAGAATAATGGGCGTAGCAATGCATTAAGCAACATCAACAATGGCAGCAATGGCAACAATAGAGGCAGTAACAGTAAATGTGAAAGTATCAGCGCACTAGTCTAGAAAAAGATGCAAAAGTAGATGTTGCTGGGAATCGGAGGGGGAAGACTGATAGTAACCACTTCTATTGGTTAGTATAGTGGAAACAATAGTAGTATAAGGGAATAGACAAGATGGTATAAAGGAATAGTGTAAGGTCGTGGTTGCAATTTATGTTAATGATATCTAATAGGAGGTAAACAGTGAAAACAGTGAACGAAAGCTGACAGTCAAAGCCAACGCGGACTTTCCCCTGTAACGTCACATCTAAATATACATAACAGGCCTTCGTGTAAACTTAAAAAGTTATGATGAGATAAAGAAATGAACATCTTTGAATTGAGAATCCTTTATAACTTAAGTTGATAGCTAAGGTGAAAGAATGTGTAGCCTACCTGGAAAAAAGATGTTTGGCTTATTGTAGAACTATCATTAGGTGAACTGAGACACCACTATATTGTCAGATGTGACTGTACAATCTTAAATGACAACGTCGCCATTTTCCTTCCTCCTAGACGGCTGTCCGTGAAGAGAGAGCCTACCTGTCACGATTATCACAGTATTAATCGGCATATTATCAACATATTCTAACTTTACACTACCATGAAACTGTCCCAACAGAAAATTCGTACCATGTATCATAAAGTACCTTGGATTTAACAGCAAACTATGGGTTGCTGGAATAGAAATCACTTTCGTATGGTGTAAGGTGTAGAACGAGGAGTGTGTCGTCTCCAGATTGCCTGACAAAAAAGAATAAATAGAACAGATCGACGGCTGAGCGCAAGAAGTGACTATCTCCACTTTTCTTAGTTTTGAGAAAATCGCAGTTGAAATTTTGGTGATCATTAAATTTGCATGAAAAGTTATGGGAAAATTGGAGATAGTCAAAAAAGAAGTGGTAATAACTCGGCAACCAATAAAGATACGGCTTTGATATTTATACCAGTGAAAAAGCGGCTAAAAATAACCCAGCCTATGTCGAAAACTCCAATTTGACCAAAAGTGGAGATAGTCACTTCTTGCGCTCAGCCGTCGAGATTTCAGAAATGGAATTCCCGATTGATGTGTACATATGCTGTAGCTTTCAGCATAATAACTAAGGTGGTGTGGCTTTATCCCAATCAAGGGTTTAGTCGTGCTTGACTCCTAATATGCCAATGTTTCCTATTACTCATGACTTTTCATGCCAAACACATTGTGGCACCAGAACTGCTTTCTTCTTTTAATTAAAGAGTCCATGTCAGATAGTTTCTGTCACTCTGTAACGTTTCAACAGACTAAGGCGTATTTCGAAACATTTTTCTGCACAAATTTTTTGNGAAGAGGACTCGAAGAAGGCCTCTTCCTCGCGTTGGCTGTGTATCACGTATTGAAATAATAGTATTCATGCAAGGTTAAAAGCGCTGTTACGTTACGGAACGTTCTAAAATAAAATTTTTATCTGCCTAATCTGATTTTCACCGTTCCATCTCAGCCGCAGGGGAAAAACAAGTGGTGCCCAAAGAAGCAATGCCACAGGTCCCTACTTGCCCGTTATCTGTGCAAAAATATTATATGGCCAACACTGCATGACTGGGCGCTTGCACACCTTACAACATGTGTGCTTTTGTAAATTACTCAGGCTTATCTACTTATTAACTAAACGAAATTAGAGAGTGTAGAAATGTGACATTCTTTGAACTAAGCATGTTAAGTTGAATAAAATATTACCTGGAATACATTTGTGGTCGTTTTATAGCCGTGTTAAGAGGGTTTGCTTTTCAATTTGTTTGTCTTTGAGAAAGTGGTATCGAGGTTCACAGTGTTTTGTTTCACATTCGCCTACAACAGGTTTCAGGGGAGACAGCGAACGTAAAGGGTTTGGTCTACTTTGTCCCAGCAACACAAAAGCGTGACAGCTCGAAGAATTTTCAGCAAATTGAAAGCAAGAGAGGAAAGGGACAGGGCATGGTTGATATTCTGACATTACAAATATTGTACAGTCGATTCCACTTAATAGCCATCCGCTTAACAGCTTTCTCACAACATTATTTTATTTTATCAGACAGCTGGCTAGTGTAATCTTTTGTCAATGGACAATCGCGATTCTCATAATCGCTAACTAATCCAAAACTCTCTTCTTTGAGCAATTCCAACCCACAATGCCACGTTAATTACGCTAATTTCTGAAAAGGTTTGACCTTACAGCAAATGGTTTAAGTTATACTTAATGAGTATTTGAAATATTGTTTGAAACAGTTCAAACTAGATCTAGCAACTGTAAAGTCAAAGCTTATTCAGAAATTACCGTAACCGACGTAACATTCTGCTGGAAATGTCCTTCTGTCATAATGCTCTCTTGCTGAATTTCAGTCTGATACATCGTGGCATACCGCGGTTTACCATGCAAATACAGTACAGTATTCCGGTTCTCCTGGAGAGGACCAAGTTTTCCTAGCAGCGGCCTGTTTTGAAATTCTCTTTTGTAATATCTGCTGGGAATAGGGGGTTGTGGTGTGGTGTTTTTTTTTGACGTTAAGGATAGCAGGTAAGAGTGTTTTGGCGTAAGTTTAGTTTCCCTGGCGTTTACTCGTTAGTTTCGGTTGTTTTTCGATCGAGCAGTAAGTGTGTGTTCATTGTTTACATACAGATGTGTAGTCAGTAACAGCCTTCAAGGATGCCCGTTGAATTGGCAAAGGTGAGCCCGGTGTTTATTAAATGCACGGAGCTGGCGCCTTCGTCTCCATTGTCGATGGTTATATTACTTATTAGGGAGGTGTGGTGATGATTCATACATGATCATAAATGCATATGCTCCGTCCGAAAATGAACTATGTAAAGTAAAGTTTCTAAAGCGCCTCGATAATATATTGAGTCAATTTAAAAAGCCACACACGTGTGTCATTTTGGCTGGAGATTTTAATACTGTACAACGCAACTCAGAAGACGTAATTGCAGGGCATTCACATAGTAAGGAAACAGTGAGAGTATTAAATGATTTTATTGCCTCGAATGATTTGATGGATACTTGGAGAGTCTTTAATCTCTCGAGTAAAGAATACATATGGAAACGAAATGATCCCTATATAGACCGTAGATTGGATTACACCTTCGTAGACAGTGATTTGATTTCTAAGGAACAGGACTCCAATGACAGATCACAGAATGGTGGAATTTAATTGGCATATCTCTAACTTTCAGTGGGGGCCATCATACTATAAATTTAATAACTCTTTACTATGAGATCAGAAATTTATAAATGACATGAAAGCATATATTGTAGAATTAACAAAAGATCTGGCTAGGTCAAATCTGCATGATAAATGGGAAATAATAAAGGTTGAAATGGAAGAGATGGCAGTAGAACGAAGTAAAATAAAAGCGCACGAGAAGAGAGAGCACATAAGAAAAATGCAAAGTAATCTTGATGAACTGGAAAGAAAGTTAATATCAGCCAGTGATAGGACAGAAATATTGAAAGAAATTGGAAGAATCAAGACACAGTTAGAGCTATTGTTACTATCAGAGCTGAGAGGGGCTGCAATCAGAGCGAACATTAAGTGGATAGAGGAGGGCGAAAAAAGTAATGCATACTTTTTAGGTTTAGAGAAAGCTCGGCAAAGACGAAATGTAATAACCAACTTAAAAACACCAAAAGGAAAAGCGTGTACGCAAATGGAAATTCAGAAAGAAATATATAATTATTTCTCAAAACTCTATACAAAAGTCGGGGGCATGGATTTAGAGCAACTATTTACTTTCATCAGGATCTGATTACACCAAAATTAAATGAAGAGCAGAATGCTATATGCGAACAAGAAGGTTTGTGACACCTATTAGAGGGGCAAATCACTCATTGTGTACAACCCAATTAATCCGCTAATCTCTCTCTCTCTCTCTCTCTCTCTCTCTCTCTCTCTCTCTCTCTCTACATATATANCTCTCTCTCTCTCTCTCTCTCTCTCTCTCTCTCTCTCGCACCAACGCTACAATCGTCCCTAATCTTTATCGTTCACCACCCTCACAAGATAACCATAGAATATATTATCCTATCTTGCTAGCACATTTTGTCCAAAAGTCCAGATCTTCATGACTTGCTCCAGAACCACCCCTCACCCCTTATCGCTTTCAAGAGAGCTCCTAATCTAGCTTTTTACAAAAAGTCTTTACAAACTCAAATCATAACGACTGTTCTTATATTATTTATATTTGTTTGAATAGACTGAAATAAATCTTGTCGCCTATTCCACCAATCTTCAGTAAACAGCCCACAACATCACAAACAACCGAAAATCAAGAACTGGGTAATGGCGGAATACCTCTGTGGCACATATCTACACCTTTTCTGTTCATTCCTTCATTCGATCATTCATACAATCATTCATCTACTTATTTTGTCGCTTTCTTTACTCAGAATTTGTCCATCTTACCATCTCAATCTTCATATGATATTCTGATAATAAGTAAGGACAATACCACCAGCAATAGCACCTTTTCTATGAATGGAATATTAAATGACTAAAATAATATTGTCTGCTACATGAAGATCCTTGCATTATCTCTGTGATGAAGTTATAATGTAGTGAATGAATTACTAAGGACAAAACGGTAGACGATCCTATATAAAATCTGAAACCCTTCTGTTGAGCTATGGCGGAGATATTACAGAAAAACGTCAACCGCTTACTTCCGTCACACTATAGTAGCAACACGGTCGGTCGGTCAGTCGGTCGCTCTCTCTCTCTCTCTCTCTCTCTCTCTCTCTCTCTCTCTCTCTCTCTCTC
>JAWQUT010000876.1:71091-81502 GCA_033807755.1 Ellobium chinense
GGGGGGGGGGGGGGGGGGTTGAGGGAGGAAGGAGGGGTGTTTAATGGGCCCATTGGCAAATATTTTGCTTGCCTTGGCTCCATGTCAGGTGTATCATCTTGTGTTATCTTCTTATGTGAAAATGAAGACTGTGAGTAAGTAGTTTTGCTTCGCTAAAAAATCATTCACGGTAAGTATGCACATATCCCCAAGTTTCAAGACTCTATATAATTTCTAATTCATTCTTGTTATGACGTATTTATTGTACACATCAAAAAGTCATTGTCTCTGCACAAAAAAAAAAAAAAACATGAGAAATAATCCAAGAGGTAAAGAGTACTAAAACTTTCACGCAAATTTTCGAAAGTAAGAAAGTAATGCACTTCACACTTTAAACACAGTAACTAACAACCACAGTACAATTTTTATTATGCCAACTTTACTTCCTTTTTCTTTTTAGAATTCTGATGACCAAAAACAGTTTCATCTTATTAATCTATATCCAAAGACAACCTTTAAGATGTTGAATTGGGGCGAGGCATTAGACAGTGAGCGATTTTTCTTGTCAGAATAGTCGCTTAGAAGGATGGAAAACTAATATTCCTGTCTCGAAGGATTTTAGGGTTAGGGACTCGCCCCGACTGATGCTTCTGTGTCGATGAGCATTAAGATTGGGGTTGGGGTAGAGTTAGGATTAGGATTGTTTTATTGGGCATGGGTTCCGGTTTCCAATTTTCTTATTAGCTGTCATGCCATAGCATAAAGCAATCAGTTAATATTTTGAAAAACGTCATCAAAATTGCCTCATTAAAAGGCCATACTTATGCCCTTTAAGCTCAGAGGTCCAGCGCTGGATTACCACGCCGCCGGTCCCGGTTTGATCCTGGCTGACAACCCCAGAAAGTTTCTCTTGTCAATAGTGCGAGGCGTATCCGGAAACTCTTCCCTATTTTATAATTATAACTGATAAACAAATCCATACAGAATGTTACTAGTGGACAGCAGTTTGTCAGTATAGGCGATATAATTATATTGTCATATTAAACCACTGCTAAAAGTATTGTTTCGATGAAACTTAGCCAGCTGCTGTCGGAAATTCATACACATACGGAAAACCACAAACAAACGGGAGCTTTAGTAAAAACAACATGAGAGTCAAATCTTACAATTTCGCCATTTTTCCCCCTGTAACTTAAATTCCCGCCAACTGACATTTTTCAAGACATAAATTATTAGAATAACAATCGTTGTTTACTTCTTTCAGACATCTAAAGAGCCATGGAGCATAACCAGATGCTTCAGAAGTCTGGAGCTGGGAGAAAGGACGCCACAGTCACAGCCTGCGATACAACCACTGCAGGCCCCAACCCGGAGTATCAGAAACGGCAGTCCGAACTGAGTAACAAGACATTGGTAACAGATACTCAAGAACAGAGTGATCATGTCCACCAAAACCGCCACAGCAACAGTCCATATGGCTTCCCTCGACAATTTCAGAATAGTCTTCAAGAGCAATATCAAGGCATTAGGCGACATCCCCAACGGTCCAAGCCTTACCCGGTGTATACGATGGCCAGATCGCCACCTCAGTCTGATTACTTCAAAGATCTGGATGCGAACTCTGCTAATGACGATCGCAATTTTTCCAGTGATGAGGAATGCCAGGAACCGCCTCATGAACATTTATACAGAGACCACAGGGCGGGTGACGCGGACAAGGACGACGAAAATGCATCTCGGCACAGTTTACATGATCTTACTGGCTCCAGGTCTAAGGTTCCAGAGGAGGTTAGACTGCGCATCAATAGCCGGGAGAGACAAAGGATGCACGATCTGAACTCGGCACTAGACAGCCTGCGGCAAGTACGAGATTTATTTTCTTTTGCTTGATTTAAGCAACGTTGGTCAAAGTCGTGACACCTATTGTTTTTTCTTCTTTTGGCCCTATTAACATTTTGTATTATTCTGCATATACCACTATGATTTGGGGAAATTTCTTCCATGGAGGTTAAAGTACACTGTACTTCTTTTGCCCGATCTTTTAACGGGAAGAAAAAAAAAGGAGGGGGGGGGGGGGGGNGTCAACGCCCAAAATTTTTCACAAATGTCTTTCGAAAAAGATCACCTCGAATTCTGATTTGGTCCCCAATTTTTAATTTGGCTGGTTTTGACCGCGTGTGAATACACAGGCCTACACACTTTATTTTTTTTTACTAGAAGGCTCAAATTGTACCTGAAACTTCAAAATTGGATGCTTTATCTAGATCACGGGTAATTTTACATATTTATACACCCTAACACTGGCTGGCAAGGCCCCCAAAAAGGGGGATTTTATATATTAGCGGATTAATTGGGTTGTACACTATGAGTGATTTGCCCCTCTAATAGGTGTCACAAACCTGTAAGGACGCACTGCTCAGACAGGCTATCAGTTTTCATTTCCTACAGTGAAGACCAGCTACGTAGAAATTTCTTTACTCCTAACTTAATCTGCATTTTCACTGGTGTTTAACTTGTTTGCCAGGTTCAGACGATCACATGTTGTCTGGCACGGATTAATTGATTGGTGGGTGTCACTTCTTTGACACTTGAATAATTTGAAGTCTCTCATTCATTTTTTTAAAAATTACACTGATTAATTTTTAATTTAAAAATGATAACTGATGTAATTCCATTCTTTCTATGCCCCATATCTCTGAAAATGGAATCGTCTTCAAGGTCTCTCTTACTTACCTATAAGTTTGTACATGTATATACAATATTCCGAGGCATTTCTTCATGTATCTTCCTAAACAGTGGCTCTAGGGTCTGCTTGATTGTTATTTAGATGTATAATGAAAACACTGGAACTTCGGCTTTATGAGGCAGGTAGGCTGCTGATAATATTGAACACTGATTTTTATATATAATAAAGTAACTATCAACTCCTTAATAATAGCCGAAATTCACCTCAACTATTATCCAAAGCACAAACAGACAGGGGCATTTTACGCACCTACTAGGCTAAGTTCCAGCAAACCATTTTTTTAAAAAAAATATGTTTCATTCGTCTAATGGTAAATCTAGCTGTTGTGGTCTGTGTGTGATGCTAAGAATTTTCCTGTTTTGTTCTTCTTTCTCGCTGTTTATTCATTTCATAGTCCATAGTAATTTATCCGCTCCTCAACTAATTGTAACATGCATATAAATCACATGTATAAAGTATCGATCTACACTTTAGGAGGGTTTAGTGAACCCTAGATAAAACCGGGCCTTGGCTGCTAATGAAACAGCAAGAAATCATAGTGGCAACCCTGAATCTACAAAGGTGTGTCGAAGTTCAGCAAGTGGTGCCGAAATTGTAACTAGGGATATGCATAGAAAATTACATAAAAACACTAATTATGTGGCTACAGTATCGTTCGATTGAAAAAATGGTTCTTCTACAGGTGCATAACAGTTGATAGCAGATACGGCCATGAGAGTAAACACAACAGTGGTTGTATTGGGAATGTGAAATAAATGTGTCGGAAATAATCACATCCTACCCTAGCAAGCCTAGACAAGGAATTCAGAAGAGGCTCTTTCGGAGCCAAATACCAGATATTTTGCTCTTTTTGAAGGCCCTTGATAGTTCACTGACGCTTCACATCATTCACATCTCTCCCTCCCCCTCCTCCTCCTCCTCCCCCTTCCCGGCAGCGCCGAGATACTTCAGCTAGTTATTAAAAAAAAAAAAAGCTTAGCCTCCGATATGGGGAAGCACAAAATAAACTTGACTACATATAAGTTTAAGCTAGGCTTGTTTATCCGCTGTTTAAGGGTCATTTTGTTGTAATGAGCTAATGTCATGAAATCTGGAACATAGCTACCTGATATCTGTGCTGAAAAAGAATGAAGACGTTTCTCTGTCTTGTGTATCTTGCTGCCTGCCTGCCTGCCTGCCTGCCTGCCTGCCTGCCTGCCTGCCTGCCTGCCTGCCTGTCAGTTTGCAAATGTTTAAATGTTGTCTCTGCTAGGCCTATTTTGTTTATGAACTGCCCGTGACTACACAGGCTTCGGCAGTCAGCATGTAATGTTGTCATGTTCTATTTTGTAAATTTAGTCTATCAAAGTAAAAAGTCTAAGAGTTCCGCGTAAAGAGACAGAAAAATATAGAACGTAAGAATTAATCGCTTGGTTTACAGTTAGAATAGCTCGTTTCTAAAGAGTCGAGACCAACAACTAGCCGTGGACACTTTTTTAATGGGGTAATAACTTAGAGTGACACAGCTTGTTACTTTCTTTTTTTTTTCATCCTGTTGCTATTTGTGGTTAAATAAAATACAGTGGAAGTTAGTTAAATCGAAATCGAAAAGGCAAACAGCTTCGGATTAACGATATTTTTGGATTATAAGAAGTGCCTGTTTGAAAGATAGTAGCAACACTGCAGAAGATGGGAAAAAAATTAACAATGGCCTAAGTGATCGGTGCTGTACCACTGAGTGCAGAGCTACGACAGACAGACAGCGATATTTTTATCTATACAAATATTTATACAGTGAAAATAAAGAAGAAGTGTGTACGTTCTGAAAAGTTGCATTGAGTGATGCCGATTCTACTGAGTGAAAGTTTTAGGGTAGAACCAAAATGGGAAGGGAAAAAGTGCGCTTCAGAGTCATTTGAAGCAGAATAATTACGATGCGTCGGTAGCTTACTACTTATCGTAAGAAAAAGGAAAACATGCATTTCGGAAAACAGCATGAGGAGACTATGCCATGGAAGCAGTTATGTCATTACTGGACACCTACATAAAATCACATGAGGGAGACACGCTGGTACATTACCACTTATCATCTTACTTGAGAAAACACTCACACCAATTGTCACATTTCTGACTGGCGTTGATTTGTCTCGAGCGCTCTGTCCAAACAATGAAGATTAATTCGTGACGGACTAAATGGAGAAACATTTCGGTTAAAAGATATGTTTACATACAAAGACGTGTTTAAGCATATTAATTAATAAAAGAGGAGCAGTGTAAATGCTGCAGTAGCAGTTTGGTCGGCTTTGACTAGTATATATATTATTATGTAGCTTTATTAATTCTCTCAGTTACTTCCCGTGCTCTATAGGCACTAGTAATGATATTAGCCACTTTCAATTACATATATGTGAAACCTCGATAATAACTATGTATGCCCTTAGTTAATGGGAAGAGAATATATATTACTGAAATATACTTATTATCGAGGTCCATCTGAATAATGAAATGATAGAGTAGTAATAAATCAGCGCATGTGATAGTCATCCCTAAAAATGAAGTTTACATATTTGGGTACTTAATATTGAGTTTCTACTGCAGTTCCAGTACCTGCAGGTTGATATCTTCCATTGCAGAGATCGCCGATTTGATCTGAAGCTTCCTCCTTTGTTCTTTCTCTGTCAGCATGTGTCTTCATCTCACAGACCTCATGTCCTACCTTGTGTGAGCATTTGTAAATCTGTATGTCTGCTGACTCTGCTCGCGCTGCATTTCTGTAATATCTGTTCAGTTATTTTTCCAACTTAAACCACCCCATAGGTGATGCCTTACTCAACCGGTCCGTCCGTGAAGAAATTGTCCAAAATGTCCACCCTTCTCCTAGCCAGGAACTATATCGTCATGCTGACACGATCACTGGAGGAGATGAGGAGACTAGTCCAGGTGACTGCTGTTGTTTTGTGTGGACGTGATGTTGCTGGTAATCATGGTGGTGGTAGTAGTAGTAGTGTGGATCTTGATGCTGCGATAATGTGTTGCTGTTTAGTCGGCATTACTATCCTTACTGCTGTATTTTTGGTTACTGGATCTAAAGATATTCTGGGAACATAAGAGAGCTTTATTCTTTGACTGTAACAAGCACACCATTATTGGAAGGACTGGAATAGGGGGCTGTGACTCATTTCTGACGACCAGAATGAAAACTGTTACAGGTGTAGAAGTTTTTTAACAGGGACAGACCATGAACTGTTGCACTGCTGCCACTTAAATGTCGACTTTAGAATGTTTTATATTTTATTGTACTGGTAGTGTTAGTAATGCCGACTTTGAGAAGATTTGTTGAATCGCTGATGATATTGATGTCAGCTTTAGGAAGGTTTATCTTATTGTAGATAGTAATGCTGATCTTAGGAAATTTATGGTATTGATGAAAATAATGTAGACTCGAGGAAAATGTGTTATTGATGACAGTAATGTCGATAAGTTTTTCTTATGTCGTTGTTGTTGTTGATGATGATTATACCGATTTCGGGGTGATAATTGTTGCTGTTGTGGTTATTGCTATCGTTGTCATTGTTTTACCTATCGATGTAAGTATTAGACTGTTGTCTTCCCAAATGTGACATGTTAATATGCCTATAGTTTCATTGCTACATTTTTTGTTCTGCTTTGTATCGGGTGTATCCTTCATCTAATGATTCTTCTTCTGCTCCATATTTTCTCTCTTATACCACTTCTTTGTTTTTCTTGTCGTCCTTCGTTTTTATCCCTCTCGTGAGTTATTACATTACAACATTTTACTGTGACATATTTGTTTACCTCTCTACAGGAATTGTCCTTAACTCATCGACCTCATCCACTACCACCGTCAACAGTACTCCCACCACCAGCAGTGACAATAGCTGCACCACCACCTACACCAGCACCCCCGATGTCACAATCACGTCCTACAGCTGTGACGTCGTCACCGTCTCCTATGATCTCTGACCCCACTGTTTACACCGCTCTGCTGTCGTCTTACTCTCCCGCTCCAGGCAACTTCTTCTTTCCTCCGTCATTCCTTCCGGCACCAGCTCTGCTTCCTGCCGCCTCCTCCCTGCATCACCACCACCATCACAACAGCTTTGCTGGAGTTTTAAACTGTGTCTGTATCAGCTGCAAGAAGCTTCGCACTTGAGAATGATCTCTGTAACACTCATCTTGCAAGTCCTCAATAGATTATACAAGAACTACGATACATCTTTGGTGTCTAACCTCGGGAAATTTCAGCTGCATTACGCAATTTCTGGAAAGCTTTGACTTTGTAGTTTCAGTTTATATTTAGAGAATAAATTACCCTTGTTAAAATCAATCAAAAGTAATTGCTGTAATGTCCAAGCATTTCTAAAATTTGCATAATTGACGTGGCATTAAACTAGAATTACTCTCGTCAAACACTAAGAGCTTTCGTTCTTCTCATCGTTTTCATACTCAGTGCAACTTTCCAACATCAACGATATCATCTTGATATAAAACAGTCAAAATATTTTGTTACCACGAGTATGAGTATAGGTAGGAAGTAATATTTTTATTTAAGCGAAAATGAAAAAGTATTAGACCCGGTTTCTGGATGTTTCCTGCAGACATTAGACTAGGCAGAGCAAAGCAAACAAAAAGACAAAACAAGAAGGAAAAAACTTTGTCGTTCAGCAGCCTTCCAACCCCCGCTCTTTTATAAAGAGTTAGGAATTTCAAAGTTGTGGGACGATATCTAACATGTCTGTCAAACTGCGACTCCTTTACTGGTGAGGGATTCGCACACATAAGCATTACTGAACGGGTACACCTCGTTTCATCGACAACTTTCTCTCTATTGTTCAAAAAGATCAAAGGAGAAGGGTTAACGTTTCAAAGGCTTTGAACAGGTAAGCTCGTTTCATCGACACTCGCAGGTAGACAGTACTCGATCTATCGATTGAAAAAAAAAAAGAAGGAGGTTTCCTATATTGGCCGTGAATTTGTTTCCAGTGTAAAATTGTAATAAGCATTCCCATCTGTAAAAGTTCACCTATCTCTGCAGCCGTCTCATTGACCATTTCTATCATTCTTTGGTAGATTTTTGCCGTTTTGTTCGTAAGAAAGAAATAAACGCAAGATACATATGGAATGCGTGTAAAGTATACATTTATTGATAAAAGAGTTTCGGACAGCATTTGAATGTCCCGTCACCTAAGAGATGGTCAGAGTTACAAAGAAAAGAGATGCTGGTCTTCGATGACAACATAACGTTTTCGTATTCCTCATCAATTCTGATAACGTCGATGACTTCTTAGGTGATATTGGTAAATGCTTGTAAGGCTTCTTCCCTCGTTTTCGGCAATGGTGGTCGCTGTTTCAGTCGGCATCGATAAATGGAGTTTCTCAAAGCCTTAACGTTTTGATAGGTCAAACTTGGGAATTTGACTGCTTCCTCGCCTACAACTTTGCCAGCAGAACAGTTCATGCTCTCCAGTGCCCTCTTCCTACAAGTGTGGCATACCTTCTCCATATCCAAGTCTGGTTTTGAATGGTAGTGATTACTTGGCTGAGATAACAAAGTTATGAAATCTTTGCATGTTAAACATCTTGATTTGCAACCTGTTTCGCCGCATTTCCAATAAACTGTGTCACCTCTAGCTTTGTCCTTAATAAATCTAAAACCTTCTACTAAAAGGGCTGGCGCTCCTCTTTTTGTTGTTATGACCTCCATAGTTGAAGTTGTAAGTGGTATCCAACACTCTATTCAAGCTGCTTTTATACGCAGTTAATAGTTACATTGTGTCTAGAGATAACGTATTCAATGCTTTTTCTGCACAAGAACCTGTTTACAATACATGTATTTACATGTTGTCAACTTTTAAAAAGTATGTGACTGAATTTATTAATAGTACTCGATTACTCGTGAGAACAACGGTTGTCGGGGAAACGAGGTTGAGTTGTCGGCATGTGTCGATGAAACGAGGTGAGTTGTCGGCATGTGTCGATGAAACGAGGGTAATTAAGATGGCGTGTCGATAAAACGAGGTGCGCCCTACTGAACAACAGATAGAACTTTCATAAAAAATAAACATCGACATTTTTCCTCTTGTTCCTGAAAGTCCATAGCTCAGTGTATTTACTTATTCCTTAACATTAGACTATCCTCGCACTTTCCTGTATTTTACGGAGTCTAGACGCACTGAGAAGCTGGATATCATAATCGTATGTTTTAACACAATCATAATCGTATGTTTTAACACATAGCGCCAAATTCCACAAAAGTGTGACCGTATGCAGTCTTTACATTGACATGAAAACACGCATTTCTGGAAAAATTTCACGTTTTTAATTCGTTTGAGCTCCAGTGTGAATTCCGACACTGCCATCAGAATAGACTCAACATTCTGAACGAGTGATATAAAAAAACGAAGTTTGATCTGGCTGATGGAATGCGATATTATGCGGCACAAGGAACAGTGAATTCTCTTTTCCTTAATTACTAGAGCGATCTAGTGAGAAATAATGGACCACACCTGAAATGTCGTCGTTACTAAGATAATTAGCTAAAAGTAATTCATGAACCGTAAGATCATATTAGAAATAAGCTTTAGTGAAACAGGCCTCTGGACATATGACCATAACGATTCATTGTAGTGGTGTGCTCTTTGGTGCAACGAGGCCAACATGTAGTGGCAGTAGAATCAGTCTAGACAATTCGAATCTCTCCATAGGCGATTTGCGCGTACCTCGAAACAGCATGATAGTATTCATATTGATTGCCCAAATTATTCGTCTGTAAAACGGGCACCTGGTCATAGGTAGAGCAAATTATTTTTCTTGATGTCAATACTCAGTGCCTGTAAAAATCGAAGCTACATTGTGCGATTCTCAGGGAGTTCAAAAAAATTATTGAGTGATCTTACCTGCTGGAAACACTCAAAATGTGCAACTGCGGGAAGAGTTATTAGATTAGACTTTGTTACGTATTTCATTTGTAATATTATGTATTTACATTTATGCTGTGCATTGTTCTATGTGTTTGTATTATCAATGAAATGTTTAACATTGTATGACATGGTAAACCAGTTTCGCTATGGGGTAAATAAAAGTCATATTTTCTTTTGGTCATTTTTTATTACTACCAGTACTACTATTATTATTATTATTATTACTATTATTATTATTATTATCTGAGGTAGTACTGAAAATCCCCAAGAAAATATATGCATGCTTTACGAGAATAGTATACTACACAGTCGACTTGCTTGCTGCATGCCTGCTAACTGCTACTGTTGTAGGAATAAGTTTGCATTGGGTTGTTTCCCTTCCGCCACGACAGGTCAACTGGGCATTTTGTCACGTCGCTCAGTAGACTGATTCCGAATTTTCGTACCAGCTTGAACACAATTTCTGTTTAATCTTCAAAAAATGCATCCGCAGATGGTAGAGCTGCAGCATTCTACAGTGTACCGTATCTTGCATAGCCCAAATTTTGAACGAAGGATGAATGATTGGCGTAATAGGTTCAATATGCACGATACTACAATATATATACTATTACATATGCATATGTATGTAGTATGGATGTTCCAAGTTCCCAGTTTTTTTGGTTTGGTGTTTTTGTTTTTTGTGTGTGTGTGTGTGTGTGTGTGTGTGTGTGTGTGTGTGTGTGTGTGTGTGTGTGTGTGTGTGTGTGTGTGTGTGTGTGTGTGT